>JAJIBD010025125.1:0-229748 GCA_021461705.1 Cryptotis parvus
TTTTTAAAGAAAAAGCATCTGCTGATTTCTCCATATATAAATATTCTAAGCACTAAGAACAAAAGGGAATAATTGAAAGATTTTATTGGTAAATGTCAAAGTGAGTTACACAGGAAAAATCACCGAAACAACCACAGGAGACATTGTTAAGGTGCTTTTAATGGGGCCCTGTTTGGGTGACCTTGAGGCCAATCTTGCTGATTATCAGTGATTCTTGAACTGTAGGGTAGGCCTAATGGTTTAATGTTCGAACAAAAGAGTGCTTGGGGGTCACTAGTACTATCTCAACAGAGCTGGCATGGGGGTGGGCGATGTGTTTTGTGAATATGACTTAGGAAATCCCATGTGCTAGTCGTAAGCTCTATTATGTGAGCTCTCTCTGACCCTTAAACATCCGTTAAGGACCTATGTCAATCATACTAATCTCCATAAAAATAAGTTGTTATTACCAAAATAATTATTTGATTTTTTCTGATTTTTTTCAAAAAAATATTTGAATGTGATTTAATTCATAATCCAATATTTTTCTATATCCTACAAAGGTATTTTGATTATTTTTCCCCCAACAACTCACCTGGAAATTGATCTTTTCCTTTTTTACAAGGTGACTACTAATTTATTCTCTTCTTAATATCCCTAAGTCTTTTTATTAACTTCCCATAGACTTCCAATTTAAAGCCGAGATCTCCACAAAGGACACGCAATATTAATATAGTATACTATGCCCAAGGCTACATTCTAGGACTATTAGGACATTATTCCAATATTGCAAAAGCACATAATGAACTGTGTTAAGCACTAATCAAATATTTAAATAAATGCTTTTTTACTAGATGATACTAATGCTAAGAACTTTGCTTAGTCTGTGAATTCATTGATTTAATCAACTAATTATTTTAATTGAGCTATTTGATGGATTCTTTAATCACAAAGTATTTCTTAGAATGTCTATTTGGGGTCATATAAATAATGCTCCACCATTTTAAATGTTATAAATACTTTATCTCTTTAGATGGAAGTGGATTTTGATTGAAAATTTAAAGCTTTAGAAGGATAGGCATTTGTATTGACAACTTGCATATTTTGTGAAAAGCATTGTGATTACCTAAATATTGCTTTTTAAAATGTTAGTCCTTCAGAGTCATGGGTGGGAAGACATGTACACTTAGATGTTGATGAGGTGAGGTAACTGTACAAAAAGACATACATGTCAACACCATTGCAAACACATTAGTTTAACAATATATATTTTAAACGTAAAATGAAGAAGGTAAGGAACTTAATGGTAGGAATCAACAGTGACTTGTTAAACCAGAACAAAGTCTCAGTTTTATGAAATTAGGAAAGCTCAAGATTCTGCACAGCAATGTGAATGTACTTAGTACCACCCAGTGCACACTTAAAAATAGTGAAGACTGAATTTATTTACGTGGCTGTTTGCTTGGTTAATAGCACTTTGACTTTTTAGTGTCCCTTATGTTCTGGTAACTTAATTCTTCCTGTCTTTTGTTTCCAGTATTTTTTTGATTTCCTGTTTCATTTTATCTTTAATACATGTTTGTTCAAGATATTATGTAGTTTCATTTCCACGAGTTGGAATTTCCATTTGTTTTAATCTTTTCTACCTTGAAATCCAAGTATTTTGTAAGGATAGTTGACTTAATTTATGTTTTCTTGATTTTATGTAGGTGTTTTTCTGACCCAGGTAGCATATCTTGAAGAATTTTCCTATACACTAACAGGAATGCATACTCAACTTTTGGAGGGCTAAGGGTCTTTCTTTGTCAGGTCCATCTCTTTCATATGTTTCTGTAGTTTTTGACTCAGTGATTTATCCAGATGTGAAAGAGAAGTGTTAAAAGTCTTCTGCTACTATTGTGTTAATGTCAAGTCCCTTTTTTATGTCAATTAGGAGTTATTTTATTATTTTTTTCTTTTTGGGTCACACCCTGCGATGCTCAGGGGTTACTCCTGGCTCTTTGTTCAGGAATTTCTCCTGGCGGTGCTCGGGGAACCATATGGGATGCTGGGATCGAAACCTGGGCCAGCACAGGCCAGCCGCGTGCAAGGCAAACGCCCTACCCGCTGGGCTATCGCGCCGGCCCCCTTAAGAGTTATTTTAAATATATTGATTGACCGTTATTAGGAGCATATACATTTAGAAGTGTGATTTTTTTTTGTTGAAGTATTGATTCTGACAAAGGGAATTAAATAGTCAAGAGAATATTAAAATAAGCATTTTTTTTTCCAAAAAAAGGACATAAAGCAAATATTAGAGGACTATGGAGGGCATATATATGAAAAATACCATTGAAGAAACTATAATTATTAAATTTTCGCTAAAATTTATTGTCAAGTTCAAGTTACCTTAATGTCAAATATTCTGCAAATTCCTATCCATTAGCCTATGAGTTTATAAGAATTTCCGCTTTGTCTAGTTTTACATGATGAGTACATTAGTTCATAAGATACCTCTGACTGTTAATTATTTGGTAAATTGAATTCACAGTACTCATTAGATATTATAGTAGAACTATCAAGGAGCTAGCAATATGAATCTTGACAAAATTGCTGTAATATACCAGAAATAAGAAAATAAATATAGGTTGCTATTATAAGAGAGCAACTAGGTGGAAGATACTTGCTTAGGAAAAAATAGTATCTGGAGAAGCCAGTGTAAAATCCTTCACTAAAGAATATCAAAAATACAACTCTTGTTTCCAATATGTCTTCTTATTTTTATGCAAAAGTAAAGCTGCTTTCTGTAGTGAATCAATCATTGTCACAGTAAGAAGGAATTAGAAAATTTTATTGATCAAGTTGTAGAACAACTAAATAACTGTGGAGGTACTATAAAATGGAGTCTCCCCTCTCCTCTCTTCCCCCTCCCTCCTCCCATCTCCTCTCCTCCCCTGCCCTCTCCTCCCCTCCCCTCCCCTCCCTCTCCTCCCCCCCTCCCCTCCCTCCCTTCCCTCTCCTCCCTCCCTTCCCTTCCCTTCCTCCTATCCCCCTCCCCTCCCCTCCCCCTCCCCTCCCCCCCCCCCCCCCCCCCCCCCTCTACTCCACTCCCCTCTCCTCCCCTCCCCCTCCCCTCCCTTCCTCTTCACCTCCCCCTCACATCCCCTCCCTCCAGTTCTCTCCCCCTCCTCCCCTCTCCTCCCCTCCCTTCCCTTCCTCCCCTTCCCCTCCCCTCCCCTCCTCCTAGCCTCCCCCTCTCTCTCCCTCTCTCCCTCCCTACCCTCCCTCCCTCACCTCCCCCTCACCTCCTCACATCCCTCCTCCAGTCCCTCCCCTTTACTCCCCCTCTCCTCCTCTCACCCTCCCCTCCCCTCCCTTCCTCTTTTCTCCCCTTCCTCTCCCCTCCCTCCTATCCTCTCTCCCTCCCTCCCCTCCCCTTTTCCTCTCCTCTCCTCCCTCCCCTCCCCTCCTCCCCCTCTCCTCCCTCCCTGCCTCTCACCTCCCTCTCCTATCAAAAGTTAAACTATTTCATGAATGGATATACCAATAAATCTTAGTATAAATATTAAAAATATTAAGTTATTTTAAATTATTTAAAATTTTTAAAGATTAAAAATATTAAGTTAGCTTTAAAATAAAACTACTTGTTTTACATAAACTAGTTATAGTTGCTTGCTAATTTTAGAAAAGAAAATACTTAATATTTTGTGCGTGCCGTAAATAAGCTTATTTATATTTTTTAAAATAAGTTTTGATGGATGTTATCTGGTTTTGATAATCTTGAAAATAGTTTATTCATTAGGAGAATAATATTGCTTAAGTGTGAAACTCAGGAAAATGTAAAATATCAAACATTTGGCAGAAAATTTTAGACAAATTCTCTGATAAAAGGATTTGCTTTATTTAGTGCTCATTATAAATTATGTATCCACTGTGAAATAGGACAGAAATAAATTTGAAGCACATTCCTCAGCCAAGAGAAGCCAATAATATTAAATCTTTCTTTCTCTTCTTTACTCCCCAACACTTCGTCACACACAAATATTCATCCTTCCAAAGGGTTATTAGAGCAAACAGGTGGGAGAAAAATAACATTGTAAACATTGTGCTACTATGTCCTTTCTGCACAAATTCCCACGTCAAGCTTGATTTGGGCAAAACAGAAACCCTTTTGATTTTGCCATTTGATGCTTCATAAAACTATCCATAATAAGTTATAGTAACAAGTAGAAAAGAAAAAATCTTATAATTTTATGTATACTTTTAAACTGTGCTTGGAATGAAAAAATTTATAAATAAATTTTATAAATTTCTAAATAAATAAACTTTATAAATTTCTAAATAAATAAATTTTATAAATTTCTAAATAAATAAATTTTATAAATTCATAAATAAATATTTTATAAATGTATAAATAAATTTTATAAATTTCTAAATAAATAAATTTTAATGAATTTATAAATAAATAATTTATAAAGTTATAAATAAATACATTTTATAAAGTTATAAATAAATACATTTTATAAAGTTATAAATAAATACATTTTATAAAGTTATAAATAAATACATTTTATAAATAAAACAAGACTTCATAAATTCTATAAATGTAAAATCAAATATGAAAAAATATGGGTCAGAGCAATAGAATATTGGGTAGAACACTTGACTTATACATGACTAACTTAAGTTCCATTTGTGCACCACAAGGCTCTCCTGATTCCCAAACACTGAGACAGAGTAGGCCCTGAACACTGTTGAGTGTGTCTCAAAAAAAAATAAAACTACAACAACAAAAAAACACCCACAAGGGATATCAATTATTGATGAGTTTTGACACTGGGACCTGTTATTCTACAAAGTAGCTGTTTCTGTTGGAGAGCAGATATCCATTTGATTTAATTTCTCCATGGTTCCACTTCACTTGATCACTTGACTTCCCGTAGATCATCAATTACTCTGGCGGGCACCAGTAACTTCTCAATATGTCCTGTCACATGCGAGATAGCCCAAGGACATCTGCCCAGTCCAGGAACAAAAGAGCCTCAAACCATTCCATCAAGTCATAGGAATGAGGTCTATAATTGCTACTGGTATTTGACATGTCAAATACGACACTGGTAGCTTGCCAGGCTCTGCCCCTGTGGGTGAGACACTCTTCTAATCACCACAAGACTCAAGCATTTATTGATGAACTGCGCGCCGCAAGCAGCCCCACAAGCTGGGCTGCAATCAGCTCTTTTGCTGGGTGGAGTTCTGACGAGAGGGGAGTCCGGATGTGGAAAATGGCGGCCCTCATGGTGTGGAGGTTACTCTGGCTTCTTGCAAGGCTCTGCTGGGGTGGCAGGCTAGGGATAGAACCCGCCATCCCTCCTGGACACCTCGTGATCAGTTGGGCACAGGGAGAGTAAGTAGGAGCTCTGCCAGGTGTGTGTGAGTCTCTGGATCGGCATACCTGGTCTGGGCTTGGAAAAACTGCTGCAGGGTGGGTCAGTGACAAGCTGGGCTGCAATCACCTCTTCCGCTGGGTGGAGTTCTGAGGAGAGGGGAGTCTGGATGTAGAAAATGCAGCCCGGCGGCCAGCGAGGCGCCTGCGGCTGCCCGCCCGCCGACCCCCGCATCCCTATGCCCCCGAGCACCGCAGGTTCCTGAGCAGAGCCAGGAGTAACCCGAGCATCGGGTGACCCAAAGAAAAAAAAGAAAAAAAGAAAATGGCAGCCCTCATGGTGTGGGGTTCCTCTGGCTTCTTGCGAGGCTCTGCTGGGGTGGCAGGCCAGGGCTAGAACCCACCATCCCTCCCGGATGCCTCATGTACAGCTGGGCACAGGGAGAGCAAGTAGCAGCTCTGCCCCATGTGTGTGAGTCTCTGGATCGGCATATCTGTTCCAGGCTTGGAAAAAACTGTTACACCCACGGCCACCCCAGCAAGCCTTGCAGGAAGCCAGAGGAACCCCACACCATGAGGGCCTCCATTTCCGCATCTGGACTCCTCTCATCAAAACTCCACCAAGCAGAAGAGCTGATTACAGCCTGGCTCATCACTGACCCACCCCTGCAGCAGTTTTCCAAGCCCAGATCAGGTATGGTTTTAATGACCGCTGAAAAACAAGACTACTTTTCATAAGAGTCCTGTTTTGTAGAAAATTTTTCAGAAGGCTATCTGTTCAAACCATATCTTTTCTATTCTTGAAATTATAATACAAAACTTAATTTAGATGTAAGGGACTATGATAATATTTTTCCCAACATAAAGTCATTTGGTTTATAGTAACAAATGGAAAATTCACATTATACTTATTGTTATGATTGCTATTATTATTAATTGTTAAGTTGTCATTGGAAATATATTCCTATTAACAGAGTAATTCTCCTTTAATTGTTTTAAATTTTGTTCTCGGGACTTAATCCTGGCTTTTCACTTAGGGTTACTCCTGGAGATGATTCTGAGAAAATACATAGTGATAGGATTGAACTATCTGAGCTGCTTTCAAGGGGAAGATATATCTGCCGTATGCTTTCTCAACCAAATAGCCATTATTTTTTATGCTACTCCTAGACTTTTTTCCCTTTGATGTATTTGAATTGTGTTCCCTCATTCAATAATGCACTAAGATTTGTGTAACAATTCCCAAAAACTGAATTCAGCAACTGAATAGTGGTTCAATCTCTTTGAACATAAATGCTGAAATCCTATGGATTATGCTTTATATAATATTATTTGAGGCAATCCATGTAAGGAGTATGATGGATATTCATAATTGCACAAATTTGAAGGGCCTTACATATACCATTGCAAACTCCACTGTTGTCATAAATCACAAAAAAGTAATTATAATACTTCATAAACTGCTTGTTGTCTAGGGGTGGCAAATTGTTTAGCCTAACCTATACAAACTGTTTCTGTTTTTAATGCCATAATGTAGATACTCTTAATGTTCTAAATTTTTGTTTTAATGAATTAATTTAAATTGAAGCCTGGCAAGCTACCCGTGTTGTATTTGATATGCCAAATACCAGTAACAATTATAGACCTCATTTCGGAATGGATTGAGGCTCTTTATGTTCTTGGAGCAAGCAGATGCCCCTGGGCTCTACTAGCATGAGACAGGACATATGGAGATGTTACTGGGACCGCTCAAGCAAATCGATGATGAACGGGAAGACAGTGATACAGTGCCCATTACAAGGATGATATAAGGATGTAAATATACTATATTAAGTTTATGTACCTAATTTTTATTCCAATTGAGATTACCATTTATATAATAAAGAAAATTGCTTCTCACTAAGTATGTTGAATTATTTTTAATATTCTTAATTTTTGTTTTTAGCGTGCCTTTATTAAAATTACTGTTAAATTTTAGCTTAAATTGCATCCATTTCTTTTTATTACAGTAAATTTTACAAAGGTAGGGCAAGGCAAACGCCGTACCTGCTGTGCTATCACTCCAGCCCTTTTTAAAAAAATTTTAACTTTATAAACTACAGCAGAGCCTGACAAGCTATCCATGTTTTTTTTGATATGCCAAAAACTAGTAACAATTATGGACCTCAATTCCATGACCTGGAAGAATGGTTTGAGACTTTTCCTGTCCCTGGAGCAAGCAGATGCTCTTTGGCTACACTTGCTTGCAACAGGATGTATGGAGATGTTACTGGTGCCCGCTCGAGCAAATCGATCAACAATGGGAAGAGTGTGATACAGTGATACAGTGATATATTTGAATGGACTATGACACATATTCTACTTTATGAGGTTTTCTAAAACAAATGTAAGCAATATATGGGTGTCCTAAACTTTAACATGAATATAAAATGTTAGAGAACAACAAACTACTAAGTTGCTAAAGAATCATAAATTTTATTTTAAATGATAAAAGTTCAATAGAATAGATAAGTGCAAGGACTGCTGCGAAAAACAAAACTCCAAAACTAACAACACAAGAATTTCTGAAAGCACTTTTCAGAATGACTCTATTCTTTAAAAACTTCTCTCCAAGAATAACTAATCTAACAGATGAGAAATGCATTTTGAAAACAGAAATTCCTAAAATAGTCCTCTTGACTTTAAACAGATAAAACATGGAAATGAAGTGGCAAAATATGGCAGCACACCTGGTTATTCCCGTCTGTGATGCTGGCACTTTGTTAAGGCTGGCATTGACGAGTCACGGGAACAGCAGGCTCAAAGTCTTGGTTCTCTTCAGAGACAATTGTCAGTTTTTTCTCGATTTACCGAAAAAATTATCTGAGTAAATTAGCAAACATATCTATAAATCTCTGATATTTATTAAAAAAGAAATACAAGAGAATTTTCAACTAATGACAACGTATACCAACCATTTAAAAATAGTTTTCAATCTTCATTGTAATATAAAGAGATAATAATTTGGAAATTTTCAGCTTGGTGTACATTACAGATTTAAACACATTTTGCATTTTACTAAGTTAAAAATCTTAATCTTCATTTACAAATCATGCTACTAATTCTTTTATTTCTTAGAGAAACTGGTTTATACATCTATGTAATTCAACAATTCTGAGACACTGTATAAACAACCTTTATAGATGACTTATATAGTGTTTTGCTTATTTCACTTAAACACCACAGGATCCAGATGTAACTAAGAGTCCTATTTTCTTTATTAAAAAAGATGTCATGGGAAGGCGAGAGTGATAGTCCAGTGGTCCGGGCATTTGGCTTACTTGCAGCAGACCCAGAATCCCATATGGTTTATCCACAGCATCCCAGATGGTCTCCCAAGCTCCACTAGGAATCATTTCTAAGTGCAGAGTCAGAAGTAACCATTATCATCGCCAGTGTCCCCTTCCCTCCATGCTCCTCTCCCCAAGAAAACAAAACAAAACCACAAAAGAAAATATAAAAGAAGCTGCCATAGAAAAACATGTACACTATAGTTCACTAAACAACAAAGCTGCAATTTGAACACAAGAATTTTTTGAGGTATTTTATTATTTTATTTTGTTTTTAATATTTTATATACCACCGTGAGATATACAATTGCAAAGATGTTCATGTTTGGGTTTTGGTTATACAGTGTTCCAGTACCGATCCCTCCACCAGTGCCCATTTCCCATCACCAATGTCCCCGATTCTTTGCCCCGTCCTCTAGCCTGCCTCTATGGCAGGTTCTTTATCTCTTTTCTATTCTCTCTCTCTCTCTCTCTCTCTCTCTCTCTCTCTCTCTTCCTTCTCTTACATTGAGAATTGCAATACATACCTTTAGACGTTATCATGTGTATCTTATTGCCTGTATTCAATGCTTAGTTCTAGGCTGGTATTATCACTTTCGACAATTATTAGCACACTGTTCCCTTCTCTGTGTTTCCTAACCTCTGACTTCCATACGTTTGTGGTACATTCCACCTTTGACAAGACCTCTTGATTCATGCTTTGCCTGACCTTGGATATTACTATCATTTTATACATATATATGTGTGTGTACGTGTGTGTGTATATATATATATATATATATATTTGTATATATATATATATATATATATATTTCCTTCTGGCTAATTTCACTCAACATGATCCTCTCCATGTCCATCCATTTATAGGCAAGTTTCATAAACTTCATTTTCCCTCACAGTTGCATAGTATTCCATTCTTTATCTAGTCATCAGTTCACGGGCACTCTGGTTGTTTCCAGATTCTGGCTATTGTGAATAGTGCTGCTATGAAAATAAAAGTGCAGATGATATTTCTGTCTTGTGTTTTTTGCTTCCCAGGGTGTATTCCCAGGTGTGTGGTATGGCTGGGTCAACATGATATTTCTGTTGTGTGTTTTTGGCTTCCCAGGGTGTATTCCCAGGTGTGTGGTATGGCTGGGTCAAATGGGAACTGAAATTCTACTCTTTGGAAGAATATCCATATTGTTTTCCAAAAAGGCTGTACCAGCCAGAGGTATCTTGTGTACTAATGTACTCACCAGGTAAAACTAGGCAAAGCGAAAGTTCTTATGAAGGCATAGACTCTGAAGGATAGGAATTTGCAAAGTATTTGACATTAAGATAACTTGAACTTGACAATGAACTTTAGTGAAAATTTAATAATTATAGTTTCTCAAATGGTAATTTTAATATATGCCCTCCATGGTCCTCTAATATTTGTTTTATGTCCTTTTATTTGGAAAAAAATGATTACTTTAATATTCTCTTGACTATTTTAATTCCCTTTGTCAGCATTCGCACCAACAATTGATGAATCCCCTTTTCCCCACATCTATGCCAGCACTTGCTGTTCTTGCTCTTTTGGATATGTGCCAGTCTCTGTGGTGTGAGATGATATCTCATCCTTGTTTTGATTTACATCTCTCTGATGATTAATATGATGAGCATTTTTATATGCCTTTTGGCATATTTCTTCCTTATCAAAGTTTCTATTCATTTCTTATCCCCATTTTTTGATGGGGTTGGCTGTTTTCTTCTTGTAAAGTTCTATCAGTACCTAATATATCCAGGATATTAACCCCTCATCAGATGGGTATTGGGTGAATATTCTTCCCCATTCTGAGGACTCTCTGAACACAAGAATTTTTGTTTCAATTGAATGATTATATATGATCCAAGGATACCCAGTATCTCAATAAAGTTCTAATGATTTTTATTCATGTTTAAAATGTCCTAATAGAGTAAGATATTCAGTAGTCAGTTCTGTCTACTCATCTGTCATTCAATAACTCTCAGTTGACAAACAAAAAGTATAAGGAAGCCTGGCTGTTTTGTGATGGACTAAAGGAAAATAAATTCATGTTTAATCAATAGAAATAGACATATAGACATGGTTTATCTGCAGCATCCCAGATAGTCTCCTAAGCACCATCAGAAATAATTTTGAGTGCAGGGTCAAGGGGTAACCCTTTTTTTTGCCAGTGCCCCCTCCATCCATGCTCCTTGCGTTATGATATATATGTATATTAATAATACACAGGATACTATACTAAAGTAGAAATACTATTCAGTCGGTTTTTCTCATAGTATCCACCATGACTGTACTTTACATCATTATTCTTTTCATGTAGAAATTCAAGTGATATAGTGTGTTTTGAATAAGATAACTGGAGGCATCTATTGATATTTGGTGCTGATTGAATTCAAACTAGTGAAAAATATTTAAAATATTTTATACTTCAACATTCTTAATCTGCAAACTCTCTTTTCCTAATTCATAATCCATACATTCTTAAAGATATTTAGCCTATGTGAGAACTATAAATATAACTATACCAAATATAGATGAAATGTATACAGTAATAGTAAGGCTATTAAAATAAATTATACAAAGGAACCTTTGTTAACTGCTGTTATTATAAACATTTTCAAAATAAATTAGGCATTTGATCAAATATCATTGCTTCAATAATTGAAGTTCCTATTTATATTATTCTTTGACTGGAAAATTTTTGCTAACCTTTATAATGCACTTTTATTTTTTTATGTAAGTACCTTGCCAATTGAAACATAAATATTAGCTTTCTATAGTCTTCTTTATTGGAAAGCAAGATAAATTTGAGCAATGTAGAGTAAAATAGTTGTGATGAGAAGAGCCATTACTGATAAAATGTCAACCTGATTTTCTACTCTCTAATATATCTACCAATCTAACACAAAATCTAATTCAGGGTTTGATTATCATATTTAGGCTCTACATTTTCTACTGAAATCTTGGGATATCATCTTTCAGTTCTACCTAAATTTAATTGTAATCCAATAGCTGTCCATTCCTTCAAAGTAATAGAGAAATTTTTCCAAAGGTCTCAAAGGTTGAGAATCTTTGCCAGAAATCCTGATTGCATTGTCTATATTAAAGAATAATGTAAGGTTCAGCTCATTTTGGTTTCTATGAAAAAACATACTAGTATTTCTCCTTTAGTATAATACCCTGTGTATTATGTATAGTATAATATAACTACATATATAATAGAGCTGTTCATATGTGCATATATGTACATACTACTGCATGTACATTTGTTTCTAAGCAAACTAAAAGCCTTATTCTAGGATTATAGCCTTAGCTCTCTCTAAGCAGTCACATGAAAAAGGTAATAATATATACAATTATATAAATAGGTGGGGAAAATGCCAAAAATTCTGTAAAGATCTCTAAATGGAAAGGGAATCATTATAAAGGAAAATAAGAGATATTTCTCTTACTTATTTCTCTGTGTTGCAAGCAATTAAGAATAATAGGAAACCACTAAGCTTTTCAAAACCTTTCAGGAACACAAAGTGGTTGTCAAGACAAGGCAATTTCTTAGTATTTGAAATTAAAGTAAAAAAACATGAAGGTAGACAAAAACGATGAAAGGAATGCTATCAAACTAGAGTTAGTAAGAAGGGATAAACAACCTGTTAGTGGCACACATTCTGTTAAATTACACTTAAAATATTTGGCACAGGTTGTTGTAAGCATTTTACATTACTTAAGCCTCTGTCTTTTGAGTCCTCATTTCTTGCTGTTTGGAACTGACACACAGAAAGAAATTCTCCATCAAGTCTGAAGAAAGGGTCAAGAGATTTTTGATTTTACAATACAATTAGACTCTTCTGTGTCTTATTTACATTAGCTTTAAAGGATAGTAACAGAATGACAGATGTTTTAAAAGTAATCAGGAGTGGAAAATGGAAGCTCAAGAATTTGAAATCTAAATATTGAAAGTACAAAAGGCAAATCTAAAATAAATTCAATTGTGCAAACTAGATCTAGTTAATATTTTGCTTCTAATGGTTTCTGTTCACAATTACAGCTGATCCTCAACAAGCAGGCATTAGAATCACGAACTAGAGTGACACAGATGTCATATAACTCTTGACAAACCGTTCAACCTAACTAATAATGTTTAACTTTTAAGCAGGAGTTTATTGATAACATAAATCCTCTTGCTGCCTAATCTGCATGCATTACAGTCTGCTTTATTTATTTATTTATTGCTTATTATTATCGTCATCTTGATTTTTTTTTGCTCAATCACTGTGAAGTTACAAAGTGATTGGTTGTCAGGCATATACTATTTCAATTCCAATCCCTTACCCAGTATCCATTTCCGTCCCTGATTTGCCAACCGCACACCAGTGTGCTCTAGAGGGCTTCATACACTTTACCTCCTTTCAGCACCATATCCTTATTTGGGCTCAACACATCCCTCCACTACCGGCATTGCTGCCTCCTCCCCCAATACCACCCTCACCTCCCTTAAATGGTTTGTTTCACACTGAATGCCAGTCTTCATATTTTCTTTCTATTGTCTTTGCTTATCCATTATTTCACTATTTCTTTATATCCTATATATGAGATAGGTATAGGATATCTGTGTCAGTCTATTTCCATCTCTCAGCATGATACTCTTCAGTATCCCTCCATATGTAGGCAAATTTTATGAATTTATTTTATGGTTGAATAGTATTCTGTTGTCCATCTGTGCCAGTCCTTAGTCAATCATCTATTTCTGGACACATTCCAGATTTGGGCTATAATCTGCTTTTTATGATAAAAATTTGTTAGAGAAAATACCACTAAGAATAGGGAAAGTAGGATCTAGGGTTGGAAATGATTCAGTGGCTAATAGTCTCCCTTGTATGCATGAGGTCTTTTTGTCCTCTGTGCCACCAATATGGGACAAATGTAAAATATGGTCAGCTCTGCTGCTTATTCATAACAGATCAATCCTTCTCTTTGTGCCTGTTGGTAATACACCACCATTTTATGGTTGCAACATAGTGAGCTGTGTGCAAGCTTTGCAGCCAGACACTGAAACCTGACCTGAGCACTACATATAAAATGCAGATGTGCGAAGCACTGTGGTGGTGGGCAAGAACCCTGGTGTTCACAACTAAAATGGGAGTCCCCTGGTAAGCATGTGTGCAAGCATGACCAGTGAATGAGTGTTGCCACAGCAAACACTGTGGCTGAAGGTGTGAATGCCACAACCTGATATAACGTCCTGTGAGCAAAACAATCAAATATGTGAGTACCATGAAAAAGCAGTAAAACCACAAAGAAGCATTGTGTACCGCCCAAGTAGTAGGCAAGCACAACCACTGCAGAAAAGGGGAACAAGAAGAAGGGATAAAATTAAACACATTTTTTCCATGCAGGTTCTATCTAGACTAGTGTTTCCCAATGTTCTTGACAACAACCCTCAGAGACACTTGAATAATGTTTGAACAACTAGTCTCAAATTTAACTGAAGATCAATTCCTTTTTGATTCATCTAAAAGGAATATTACCAGAGTAGCACTAATGATTTTTTTCACTAAGAAGTGTTTGTGGGCTAAATAATTTTGGGAACCTCAATGTATGTATTGTCATAGCAGATAAAAAAAGTTATACACAGGTCAGAGTAAACTAATAAGAAATTTACACAAAAAATTAATAGTGCATAAAAAAGTGCAACGGTTCCTGTTTTCATCTATCATATGTTTTTTCACCCAAAACAGTAGCAAGAGTCAAAGATATTATATATCATATGACTAATCCATACTTATATTCATAAACATCTGATAAACAATATAGAGCACCCCAATACACAAAACCATTACTAATATACTTTAATGTTTGCACTGATAAGAATTCAGGCATTGATATGAACTTAAGACACGGTTAAAAGCAATGAATAAATTATTCATATTTTAAAATAAAACAATAGTATTTTGTCAGAAAGGACATTACATAATTGATGTGGATCTAATCAATAAATGCTAAAAACTTGGAGTTAAAAGAAATGAATAAACATTTTTAAGAGTAGATACTACTTTATCAGTAACAAAGCAAACTTTAGGATATTATGCGAAGATTTTTAAAATTTTTATTATGCCACCTGGGAACAATTATAAAGATATATATGTATATAGGGTCCAGAGTCTCTCAGAGATGGGGCAGAGCTGTTCCCTGCTCTCCCTGTGCACAGCCGTTCATGAGGCAGTCGGGAGGCATGGCGGGTTCTAGCCCTGGCCCACCACCTCGGCAGAGCCTCACAACAAGCCAGACCACCCCTCTCACTCCACGGGCGCCGCCATTTTCAACATTTGGACTTCCCTCTCGTCAGAACTCCACCCAGCAGACCAGCCCATCACAGCCCGGATCATCGACACCCACCCTGCAGCAGCTTTTTCTTCAATCCGGCCCAGGTATGCTGGTCCAGAGTCTCTCAGACATGGGGCAGAGCTGTTCCTTGCTCTCCCCCAGTGCGCAGCCGTCCATGAGGCAGTCGGGAGGCATGGCGGGTTCTAGCCCTGGCCCACCACCTCGGCAGAGCCTCACAACAAGCCAGACCACCACCCCTCACTCCACGGGCGCCACCATTTTCCACATTTGGACTTCCCTCTCGTCAGAACTCAACCCAGCAGACCAGCCCATCACATTGCTCGCGCCGCAAGCGGCCGCGTGGTTCATCAATAAATGCTTTATTTGGAGGTGTCTAAAAGAGTTTGCCTCCCGCTCGACAAGCCTGGCAAGCTTCTGTGATATGCCAAATTCCAGTAACAATTACATTAGGTCATTCCCATGATCTAATATAATGGTTTGAGGCTCTTTATGTTCCTGTAGCAAGCCGATGTCCCTGGCTCTACTGGCATGAGACAGGACATATGGAGATATTACTGGTGCCTGCTCTAGCAAATAGATGATCAACGGGAAGATCGTGATCGTGATCGTGATATGTATATAAATATATACATGCTGATCCAGAGACTCACAGACATGAGGCAGAGCTACTACTGTCTCTCCCTGTGCCCAGCTGCTCACGAGGCACCCGGGAGGGATGACAGTTTCTAGCACTGGCCTGCCACCTTAGCAGAGTCTCACAACAAGCTAGACAACCTCCCACTCCATAAGGGCAGCCATTTTCCACATCAGACTTCCCTCTCATCAGAACTCCACCCAGCAGAAGAGTCTATTACAGCCCGGCTTGCGTGGCCACTTGTGGCTGCGCAGTTCATCAATAAATGCTGGATTGTGAGATGACTACAAGAGTATGCCACCCGCACAGCATAGCCTTGCAAGCCTCTAGTGACATATTTGATATGCCAAATACCAGTAACGATTATAGACCTCATTCCCATGACCTGATAGTGTGGTTTGAGGCTCTTTATGTTCCTGGAGCAAGCAGATGCCCTTGGGCACTATTATCATGAGACAGGACATATGGAGATGTTACTGGTGCCTGTTTGAGCAAATCGATGATGAATGGGAAGACTGTGATACAGTAAAATATATACATGATATATACAATTATAAAGATGTTTGTGATTTCAGTCATAGAGTGCTCTAGCACCCATCCCTCCACCAGGGTCCCTATTTTCACCACCAATATCCGCCAAATTCCCTCTCTCTTCCCCCAACCTGCCTCTATAGCAGGCACTTTTCCTTTCTTCTCTCTCTTCTCTCTCTCTCCCTCTCTTCCTCTCTCACTCTCCCTTTTCTTGCACATAGTGGTTTATCCTACAGACATTTAGTGATTATAATGTAAATACCTTTGTATGTATTCAATGATCAGATCTAATCTAGTGTTACCATTTCCCATAATTAGCAGAACACTGGTATATATTTATATCCCCTCTAATGAATGCAGTCATTCTATATCTGTCCTTTACCTTCTGACTAATTTCACTCAGCATGATAGTCTCCATGTCCATCCATTTGCAGGTAAATTTCATGACTTCTTTTCAGCTGCATAGTATTGGATTGTGGAGGTTTACCATTGTTTCTTTACTCCGTCTTCTGTTCTTACAAATTCAGGTTATTTCCAGATTCTGGCTATCAAGAATAGTGCCACGATGAATATCGGAGTGCAGAAAGTTTTTCTACTGTGTTTTTTGGTTCTTCAGGGTATATTCCCAGGTGTGGTATTATTGGGTCAAATGGCAGAGCAATTTCTAGTTTTTGGAGAAATGCCATATTGTATTTTGAAAGGGCTGTACCTATCAGCATTCCCACCAACCAATAGCGGATAAGAGTCCCTTTCTCTCCGCACCCATGCCAGTACTGGTTGTTCTTGCTCTTTTGTATGTGCTAGTCTCTCTGCTGTGAGATCATACCCTCATTATTGTTTTTATTTGTGTCTTCTTGATGATTAATAATGAAGAGAACTTTTCATATGCCTCTTGGCCATATGAATTTATTTTTTGGAAATTTATGCTCATTTTTTCTTCCCATTTTTTGATGGAGCTGGCTGTTTTCTTGTAAAGTTCTACCATTGGCTGATATCAGCCACTTATCAGATGGGCATTGAGTGAATACTCTTTCCCACTCTTTGGGTGTCTTTGTATATTGGTCATCTTTTTTTTAGGTACAGAAGCTTTTTAGTTTCATATAGTAGCATTTGTTTATCTTTGTTCCATTTGCTTTGTCAGTGATGTTCAGTCTTTGAAGATACCTTTAGCTTCCATGTTGTATGGTATTTTTACTATGTTTTTTGATATACCTTACAGATTCATATCTGATATTGAGTTATTTAATCCATTTTGATCTGCTTTTATGCATCACATTAGACAGACATATAGGTTCATTATTTTACATTTCATTGCCCAGTGTTCCAGCACCATTGTTTGAAGAGGGTTTCATTACTCCACTTAATATTTTTATTCCTTTATCAAAAGATTAAGCCATCATGTATTTGAGATTGTGTTTTAGGATATTCAGTTCTATTCCATACATCTATATGTCCAACTCTATACCAACACTATGCCATTTTAATTATTACTTCTTTGTAGCAGAGTTTGAAGTTGGAGAAAGTGAAACCTCCCATCTTTTTTTCCCAAGGAGTACTTTTTAGCTATTCGTGGGAGCTTATAATTCTATACAAATTTCAGGAGTGTTTGGTCAATTTCTTTGAAGAATATCATGGGTATCCTTATAGGGACCACATTGAATCTGTACAAAGCTCTAGGGAGTATTACCATTTTGATAATGTTAATTCTCCCAACCCGTAAGCAGGGAATGTGTCTCCATTTCCTCAGGTCCTCATTTATTTCTTTTTTTGGTTATACCCAGCAATACTGAGGGGTTACTCCTGGCTCTGCACTCAGGAATTACTCCTAGCAGTACTCAGGGGACCATATGGGATACCGGGGATCACACCTAGGTTGGCCACATGTAAGACAAAAGCTCACACCCGCTGTACTATTGCTCTGTCCCCTCTCTTATTTCTTGAAGCAAAATTTTGTAGTTTTCTTTACAGATCCTTTACATTTTTGTCAAACATATTCCTAATATTTTATTTTGTGCACTATTATGAATGGGATGGCTTCTTTAAAATCCCTTTCTTTTCTTTTGTTATTTGCATATAGGGAAAGCCATTGACTTTTGGGTATTGATTTTGTACCCTCCCACTCTACTGTAGGAAGCTATTATTTCTAGGAGCTTTTTTGGTAGAAAGTTTAGGGTTTTCTAGTTATATTATCATGTCATCTGAAAATAATTAGGGTTCTTTAGTTATATTCTCATATTATTTTCAAATGGTAACAGCTTGACTTCTTCCTTTTCTATGATACCTTTAATGTCCTTCTCTTCTCTGATTACTATGGCAAAGTACTTCCAGTACTATATTGAATAGAAACGGTGAGAGCAGGCAACCGTGTCTTCTCAATGATCTTATGGGGAAAGGCATTCAATTTTTCCCCATTGAGAAAGATGCTTGCTGTAGGCTTAAAGCAGATGGTCTTTACTATATTAAGGAAAGTTCCTTCAATTCCCATTTTTTTCTGGAGATCAGGAATAATATTGTCTTGAAAAACAGTAACTTTGAAAATGTGCCAACCTTGGGCATCACAACAACAAAGGGTAGGGGGAAAAGCACAAATGAAGCCAAAGTGGGAGACTGTGGAAACAATTCAAATAAAAAGCATTAAAAAGATGACTTTTTTTTGCTTTTTTCATCACACACACCCAGCGATGTTCAGGATTACACTGGCTCTTTGCTCAGGAATTACTACTGGCAGTGTTTGGAGGACCATAAGAGATCCTGGGGATTAAACCTGAGTCAGCTGCATGCAAGGCAAATGCCTTCTCTGCTGTGCTATTGCTCCGGCCCCTGCAAGGTGACATTTTATTCATTTATCTATCTATCTATCTATCTATCTATCTATCTATCTATCTATCTATCTATCTATCTATCTATCTATCTATCTATCTATCTATCTATCTATCTATCTATCTATCTATCTATCTATCTATCTATCTATCTATCTATCTATCTATCTATCTATCTATCTATCTATCTATCTATCTATCTATCTATCTATCTATCTATCTATCTATCTATCTATCTATTTATTTTGCTTTTTTGGGTCACACCCGGGTGACACTCAGGGGTTATTCCTGACTCTTTGCTCAGGAATTATTCCTGACGGTGCTCAGGGGACCATATGGGATGCCGGAGGATCAACCCCAGATTGGCCACATGCAAGTCAAATGCCCTACATGCTGTGCTATCGCAAGGTGACATTTATTTTTTAAATATGCTCTATTATACCGCCATAAATAAAAATAAACATTCAATTTCCATTTTATGGAGAGTTTTCATCATAAATGGGTGTTTGATCTTGTAAATGCTTTCTTTGCATCTACTGATATTATCATATGTTTTTTTTTCTCTTATTTATCTGATGTTGAAAATGGTGGCCCTCATGGTGTGGGGGTTCCTCCTGACTTCTTGCAAGGCTCCATGGGATGGCGGGCCAGGGCTAGAACTAGTCTTTCCTCCTGGACACCTCATGATCAACTGAGCACAGGGAGATCCAGTAGCAGCTCTGCCCCCAAGCCTCTGTGTGTCTGGTTCAATCATACCTGGGCTTGAAATAGACTTTGTATAGGGTGGAACTCTGAAGAGCAGGGGTTTGAGATTGACTTATCTCTTTGGTAGAGCCTCAGACAAGCTGTGGAGTCCAGATGTTGAAAATGGTGGCCCTCATGGTGTGGGGGGTTCCTCTGACTTCTTGCAAGGCTCCCATGGGATGGCGGGCCAGGGCTAGAACTAGTCTTTCCTCCCTGGACACCTCATGATCAACTGAGCACAGGGAGATCCAGTAGCAGCTCTGCCCCAAGCCTCTGTGTGTCTGGTTCAATCATACCTGGGCTTGAAATAGACTTTGTATAGGGTGGAACTCTGAAGAGCAGGGTTTGAGATTGACTTATCTCTTGGGTAGAGCTCAGACAAGCTGTGGAGTCCAGATGTTGAAAATGGTGGCCCCTCATGGTGGGGGGTTCCTCTGGCTTCTGGCGAGACTCTATTGGGATGGTGGGCCAGGGTTAAAACTTGCCTTCCCTCATGGATGCCTCATGATCAATTGAGCACAGGGAGTGCTGGTAGCAGCTCTGCCCTGTGTATCCATATATGTGGAACCTACAGCTGGTCAGAGCTCTACTCAAGAGATAAGCTGATCTTTCCTCATTGGTTCATCAGCAAATGTACAAACTGAAAGCCTACTACCAAGAGTATATCATCCACATGACAGAGCCTGGCAAGCTACCACTGTCATATTTGATATGCCAAAACCAGTAACAATTATAGACCTCAGTCCCATTATAGACCTGAATGATAGGTTTGATGCTCTACATGTTCCTGGTGCTAACAGATGCCCTTGGGCTTCACTAGCATGCAACAGGAAGTATGGAGATATTACTAATGCCTGCTCAAGAAAATTGATGAACAATGGGAAGACAAGTGATACAAATATTATTTATGTGATATATTATGTTGATTGACTAGCGAATGTAGAACAATCCTTGTATTCCCGGGATGAATACGACTTTGTCATGGTGTATAATCTTTTTGATGAGTTTTGGATCCCTTTTGCTAGTATTTTTGTTCAAGGTCTTAGCATTTGTGTTCATTAAGGAGATTTTTCTGTAGTTTTCCTTTTTTTGTGATGCCCCTGTCTGATTTGGGTATCAGGGTTATATGTGCCTTGTAAATATTTTTGGGGAGTGTTTCAGTTTCTTCAATTACCTGGAAGAGCTTGAAAAGAACTGTGAGTAGTCATCTTTAAAGGTTTGGAATAATTCACTGGTGAATTCTTCTGGATCTTTGCTTTTGTGTTTGTGCAGAATTTTTTATTATTCATTCAATGTCCTCGAATGTAATAGGTTTTGTTCAGGTATTCCAAATCTTCTTGTCGTATCCTTGGGAGGAATTGAGGAATTCCTACTGAATTAGGAATTCAGAAATTTGTCCATTCTTCTACATTTTTGTTTCATAGTATACAGGCTCTCAAAGTTATCTTTGATGATCTTTTGAAAGTCTGTGGTATCTGTTGTGATGCCCCCCTTTTCATTTCTGATTCTTTTTATTTGGTTTCTCTCCTTTCCTTATGAGTCTTGCAAGTAGTTTGTTAATCTTGTTTATTTTTTCAAAGAACCATCTCCTGATTTCATTTATATTTTGGACTGTTTTCTTAGATTCCAGGTTTTTGACTTCCACTGTTGGCAGAAAGTAGATCTAAGGATATGCGATGAAAGATCTGATAGATACTGCCTGTTAACAGATACAAAGGACTTTCTGGCAGACTAGTTCCCAATAGAGTTAGTATGTAAATTTCCCTAGTGAGAATATTTTCACATTTCAAATACACAGACACTCCTACCCTAAGTCATTTCTCTGCATGTTTCTTTGTTGGCTGTAACTAGCCCAAGATGGAGTCAAATGGACGCTGCTTGACGTTAGATAGAAAACAGGGTTTTCTTGTTTTTCGTATGACAAGACCTTGCCATCTTGAACTAGTCATAAAGACTCAATTTGAGACTGTAATGCATTCTGTTGTTCATCTCACCTCACCTAGATAGCACCCGCTGCAGGTTTTTGGTCCCTGGTTGTCTCCTTCTTATCATTCTTAAATCCTATGAAAAGACTGTGAAATGTCTTTGTAATGTAAACTTGATCACTTGATATCCCGTTATTTGTCAATTTGCTCAAGCCAGCGCCAGTAAAGTTTCCATTTGACCCTATCACTTGCTAGTGTAGCCCAATGTCATCTACTTGCTACAGGAATATGAAGAGCCTCGAAACCGTTCGCTCAGCGTCTTGATGAAGAACTCTGACCATAAACTATGAAAACTTAACTCTAAGTTGTATTGCCCTTTGAGACAGTGGGATATAAGGGAGTTGGGTTCCTTGTGAGGCAGTCAGTCAGCTGCCAATGTGAGAATTACTGCCCTTCCGGCTGGTGATTATTGAATATATTAATGGAAATATGTCTTGTTCCTGAAATCTCATCTGCACATCTCTAACCCGACAGAATATTCCTTCTTCTAAGTTTTATTATTTCTTCCTTCCTGTGTTGGGCTTCTTTTGCTTGTTACTTTCTAATATCTTAAGCTGTGAAGTCAGATTTTTTACCATGGACCTTTATTCTTTTCTGACTCTTTAGTCTCATTTGTTTGCAGGTATTTTTGGATTTCCACTTTGATATTTTTTGGTGATCCACTGGTTGTTCAGCAAGAAGCTGTTTAGTTTATAGTTTTTTTTATGGCTCTTCATTTCTGTGTGAGATTAACTTCTATTTTCATTGCATCATGGTCTGAAAAAGTACTTGACAAAATTTCTATCTGCCTGATTTTATTGAGGTGCATTTTGTGGCTCAGCATGTCCTCTATCGTAGAAAATCTTCCATGTGTGCTGGACAAAATGTATATTTAGATTTTGGGGGATAAAATGCTCTGTATATATGTATCTACTAGCTTTTTTTCTTCCATTTCTTCCTTTAGGGTCAGTATTTCCTTTGTGAATTTTAGTCTGGTCAATATCAAGAATTGATAGAGCTGTGTTGAAGTCTCCAACTATAATCATGTTGCTTTTAATGTCTTCTTTGAAGTCTACTGGCAGTTGTTTTAGGTATTTTGCTTGCCCTTTGTTGGGTGCGTATATGTTTAGGAATGCTATTTCTTCCTGATATATGTATCCCTTGATTATTAACAAGTGACCTTTACCATCCCTACTGACCTTTTTCAGCCTGAATTCTATGATGTCAGATATAGCATGGCCACCCCAGATTTTCTCTAGGATCATTTGAGTGAAGGATTATTTTCCAGCCTTTAAATTTTAGTCTCTCTTTGCTCTGATTGCAACAAATGCATATTTACAGGAAGCAGAATGTTGGGTTCTAATTTTTTTTTATCAATTTTGAGACTCTATGTCTCTTAACTGGTGCATTAAAATGTTGACATTGAAAGATATTATTGTCATGGGATGTTTTGCCAATTTTCTGAATAATTTTGTTGTAATTTTGGGTTTTGTCTTTTTCTTAGAGTAGCTTTTTCAGCCCTTCTTTTAAAATTTGTTTTGAGTCTATGAAGTTCCTGAGATGTTGTTTATCCACAAAGCTGTGTATTTGTCCTTCAAATATGAATGAGAATCTAGCCAGGTAATGATTTCAGTAGTGAGGTCTTCAATTCAATGAGTATTTTTTCTTTGCTTTTCCTTTTTTTGGGGGATCACACCCAACAATGCTCAGGGGTTACTCTTGTCTTTGCATTCAGGATTTCACTGTATCACTGTATCACTGTCTTCCCGTTCATCATCGATTTGCTTGAGCGGGCACCAGTAACATCTCCATATGTCCTGTCTCATGCTAGTAGAGCTCAAGGGCATCTGCTTGCTCCAGGAACAAAAGAGTCTCAAACCATTCCATCAGGTCATAGGAATGAGGTCTATAATTGTTACTGGTATTTGGCATATAAAATACGACAAGGGTAGCTTGCCAGGCAACCCCCCCCCAAAAAAAAAAAAAAAGAAAAAAAATTAACAAAGCATAACCCTGAGTGAGGGTAACCCGGCCTGAAACAAAGCCTTAGTGTGGTCCTATAGCCTGAGCAACTCCGAGGCATGGTGTTACTCCTGTCAATGCTCAGGGGACCATATGGGATGTCTGGGAATCAAACCGGGTCAGCCGCATGCAGGCAAATGCCTTACTCACTGTGCTATCACTCCTGCCACTCCGTTGAAGTTTTTTCACTATATCCCACCACTGTCTTCGAGCTCAGAGAGTTTTTCTTTTCTGATAGGTCTGCTGAAAGTCGAATGGAGGCTCCTTTGTATAAAATTTCCTTCTTTGATCTTGCTGTTTGAAAAATTGTGTCTGTATATATAGCATCCATCATTCTGACTTGACTGTGTCTTGGAATCTTCTTTGGGGTTTGTTTTTGCTGGTATCTTTCGTGCTTTGTAAATCTGGATGTCTGTATCCTACAGGAACTTTTCAGCAAGGATGTTTTTAACCTTTCCTATTTCCTTGGGGTTCTCTTCCTGTCCCTCTGGGACTCAAATTATATTTATGTTTTTCCTGTTAGATTCATCCTCATGTTCTCTAGCCTGTGCTGATCCATTTTTTTCGTCTTTTCTTTATCTTTTGTAGTTCCCTGAGTGCTCTCTGCAACTCATCCTCTTTCTCACTGATTATGTCTTCTGCCACTGTCATTCTACTGGTGAGGGTACTCATTTTTCTTATTTCATTTATGAAGTCTTTTTATTGATGGTATTTTTGTTTGTAGGCTTATTATTTCTGCTCTCATTTCTTCCTATATTTTATTGGCTGCCTGTTAAACTGCTTCATTTATGTATTCCTGTATTCTATTGGACATGGTTCTTTTTCATTCAGTTCATTAAACATCCCTCACATTTCCTCTCTGAGTTCTTTATCAGAGAGATTCTGAATGTGTGTATCCCTAGTTAATGCTTCAGGGCTCTTTTTCTCTTCTATGATTTAAGGAGTGGATCTATATTGTTTTCCCATAATGCTGTGGTGGTCTGGAGGTGGAATATTCTGGAGCATTTTTTCTTTCTCACTGACAGATAAACTTCTGTAAATGTCAGTTTTTCTGTGTTTTAGGGGTATGCTGTATTGTCAATGTTGTTCATGTAGTTAGTCTGCTCTTGTGAGGTCTAGTAGCAGAATCAAAAGTGTTGGTTCAATGCAAAATGGATAGGAGGATTAACTTGTGTCCCTGAGTGCCTGGAACTGTGAAGTCCCACCTCAAGGTCCTACCTGGATAGGAGGGGCTCCATGGACTGGGCCAACGTCTCCAGTGCATTCTCTGACATCTTCTTAGGATGCTGGTTATTTTTAATTCCCAGTTACTGTCCCTGCCCCTTGAAGTGCTGCAGGTGGGGTTGTGGTTCCTGGTTGCATAGGCAGGTGGCAGGCAGGAGACAGGCTTGTCTACACTCAGGGCTCTTTCCCATAGGCCCTGGATGGTTGATGGTCTGACATAGAAAAAAGGCTGGGCCCCCTGGGATGAACCTAGAGTCACGGCAGGTAGTCAAGCTACCTGTGGTGTATTTGATATGCCAGAATCTGGAAGCAACCCGAGTGCCCGAAAATAGATGACTGGATAAAAAAGCTTTGGTACATCTACACAATGGAATACTATGCAGCTGTTAGGAAAAATGAAGTTATAAAATTTGCCTACAAATGGATGGACATGGAGAAGATTATGTTGAGCGAAATTAGCCAGAAGGAGAGAGACAGTTACAGAATGACTGCATTTATCTGCATAACATAAATATATAGGTACATATTATGATACCAATATCCAAGGTCAAGTGAAACATACATCAGGAGGTCCTGTCAAAGGTGGAAATTATCACAAACGTGTGGGAGTCAGAGGCTAGGTAAGACAGAAAATGGAACAGTGTGCTAACAATTGTGAGGGTACTAATGCCAACCTAGAACTGAGCATTAAATAGAGGCAAAAGGATACACATGACAACCCTTTAATGTATGTTTTGTAATCCATAGTCTGGAGAGGAAGGAAAAGAGAAAGATAGAGAAATGGAAAGAAATAAAGAACCTGCCATGGAGGAGGGCTGGGGGAGGGAGAGGGAACCGGGGACGTTGGTGGTGGGAGATGGGCACTGGTGGCGGGATGGGTGCTGCTACACTGTATGACCAAAACCCAAATATGAACTTTTTAATTGTATATCTTTGTAATTGTAAAAATAAAAAATTAAAAAAAAAGTGTAATAATAATGGACCTCATTCCCAACAAATGGAGATGTTACTGGCACTTTCTTGAGCAAATCAATGAACAATGGAAAGACAAATGACAAGAGACAAGTGACAAGTTGCTGTCCCTAAATCCTAAAAGCTGTGTATGCTTCTCCATTTTGGTTGTGCCTGCCCACCACCGAGATGTAGATTATGTGGAGATTAAGATCATATTGAACATCTTTCCTACTCACAAGAGTATATTAAGATACAACAAAAATAAAATATTCAAACATGTGGAAACTAGCAACTTGGATCTGAGTAACACTAGTCAATGAAGAATTCAAAGGAGATATACAGAATATATACCAAAATAAAAATAACTGATGGTAAGAGGAATCACACATTTAGAAATCATGTGGACCAAACTGTGTGGTCCTGTCTTTCTGAGAAAACTTTAGTTCCCCTGCAGTATTGGGCAGCAGGATCCGTTCTGTCCCAAGGGGACTGGTGACTGGGGATGGATACTCATGAATGCAGCAAATTTTCAAAAGTCTTTTACTCACAAAATTTCTGGTAGTATAAGCCAATATCAAGAAAGCCCCAATTTCCAATTCCTACCTGGACCCACACCATGTGCTTGATTAGAATCCTCAAGCTAAGATGGCTCCTGAACCATGTGCACCAGTCAAAGGTCAGACCCAAACAGGATAAAGATGGCAAAATGGCCCCTTCTCCTTCCTTCTAGCTTCTTTTTATTGTCCAAAGTCTGCCAAGAACTTCCAGCCCAGCCTATTGTGGAATGGGCTATAGTGGGATGGGTTTTGTCCATCCTACTGTGGGATGGAGAAAGCGACATATATACTTTAATAATTCAGGGCTTACTTTTCCCTATGAACCCAAAGACCCTATATAAGAGCAAATCAGAAATTCAGATCTTCAGGTGAGCCCTCAGTTCAAGCTTAACAAATGCTGATATTCCAGAGCTGACTTCCTAAAATATGAATCTCCTTAGCAGAAGGGGAGAGGGACGACAGCCTTGAACCAGAAAAGCAGTTTAAGATATAATTTGTCATATCATGAATTTATAGCCAGCTAAATCCAGCAAAACTCTGAAACTCCACTAGCATCCATAATCTGTCAGAATAGTTCACTTTGCCTTTAGCTTTACAGAGACACTTTCATTTGCCCAGAGGCAAACTTGCGTGCTCTTTGAACTAGAATGGATTACATTATGGTTGATCTAGCCTCGTCAGGTGTCTCTTGAAATGACTTCATGTCTGTCCCCCATGGGGACCTGGGGGGGGAGGTATTGCTCCAGAGCTAGCCTAGATTCATGACAATTCTGTCATACACAATTATGAAGTCAATCCAATTCTGCCCACGCCTCTATGCTACAGAGTTTCCTAAGGGCAGAGAGCTAATTTACGTGCTAAATTAGCAAAAAGCCTAGAAGCTCATTAGGGCTCTATTATTTATGGAAAATATACTCTTTATTTTAGAGATTGGATTATGGAGAACTTTTTCTCTCCTTACAATATCTCGATTTTTTTTTTTACTATTTTATGTGCTCACTTATTTTCTGATTCAAATATTGGAATTTATTGCCTTTGCTTTAACTTGTTTATTTACCTGCTCTCTGGATGAGAAATATCATAAATAACTCATAATTTTCCTCACAGGTACAATGCAACTTTGAGGTTAACTTTTTGGGACTCTGCTGGCTTCCTTATCTTCTGAGTGCTGTATATGTGGTTAGTCAGTTAATAGTTAAGAAAGCAAAAAGAGGGGCTCGAATGGGGCTGGCCACTGTTGCAAATATATGTAATGGGCCTGATTTTGTTTCTGTTGCACAAAAATCCCTCCTGCCCAGAAACTTTGGGTCAAACTTGGAAGACATGGAAGAATGGCAATCAGAGAGTTGGAAGTCCGTTCACAGCTGCTATATGACATTCAGTCAATACCAGTCTCAAATGAGTTAATCTCAAGTGAACCATTCTCAAGTGACTAGAGTATGTGGCATATTTTGTCCTCCATGCAGGGGTGGTGGCCTTTTATTTGGACTCTTTAACCCTTTTATATGAACCCCCCTGCTTGAAGGTCACATGCTGTTACACTGCTTATGTCCTAGCCTCCTCAGGGACACTAAATAAGCAGCTCTGTGGTTTGAGTCTTAACTCACTGTATAGCCTCAAGACATTTTTATCCCACATCCGTCTTTTGTACAATAAATTATAAATGACGTTCTTTGCCACTTCATCTATGGCCCTCATATGTCCCTGAGTGCAATGTGTGTTTCAGTCTCTCCCCAGAATATACAAATCCGTCATTGCTGATTTGTTTCTCTTAGGTGGGAACAAGGAATCTTCTCTTTCACCATGTTGGTGATATTTTGGACTATTTTTGAAGTGCTCAGTGCAAGAAAATAAATTGAATAAAATTTCCAAGGGAGATGAAGACTATTGAAAAGAGAGCCCATGTGCCCGCTCTACAAACCCATAATTCCAGGGGGCACTCGCCAAGCAACTAAATGTGTGCACAAGAGAGGTGGGGATTGGAGATAGCTGAGTACCAGCCTTGCCAAAATCCCTGGGCTATAACCAACCCACTGTGGAGTCACACCAAGGGCTCAACTCCACTGCTTCACTAACAATCTTTGAAGAGATGCAGAACTGTGAATAATTTCAGCCTGAGAATCTGGTGTTTTTCGGGTCATCATAGGCAGGCGAATGCCTACCTCCCCCTTTGTTCTGAGAGCCCTGGAAGCCATGCCAACCTCCCCCAGCTGCCACCATGTGGATTCCTTGGTTCAGAACATATGTCCTGTAGTCTGAACTGCCTCCTAATTCCTCAATACTGAAATTTCAGTAGGAGCTCACCAAATTAAATAAAAAAAGTAACGTAGAAGTCAGCTAAACTCAACAAATAAAATAAAAATGGTAACAGAAGGCTCAATTAGCAACAAACAGCTTTGTAAATCTTCAAAAACTACTTAAAAACCCACATAAATTGGTTTTTATAATTACTGATTTTACTGAAGCTTTGTTATCGAATAAGTTTTAATTCTATGACCGAATCAACAGTTGTCTTTTTTCTATTCTAAAATAGATAAAAAATTAAAATAAGAAAAGAGAGAATAGGAAAATTAAAAAAGGATACCTACACATTTTACAAAGATTAAATAAAATATAAGAAGTATGCAAAAAAGTAAATGCAAAATGTAATTTCTGAGCAGGTAGAAAGAGACACATACAAAAATATGCCTTTATTCCTAAGAGTTTAAGATTTCTAGTAAAGATGGTGAGTACAAGGCAACCTATAAAATGAAAGAAAACCATGGAGACATATGTGATGTGAATAGAATGAATAAACAGCATACAATTCAAGCATGCAAACAATGTGTTTTCAAGAGAAAAAATTGAAATCAACATAGCCCCTGATTATTCCAGTCACCTTTCATTTTTCTTTTATTCCAGAAGAGTAATACATTTTAAACATTTTACAAGTATAATGAATTTCATAATTTTTCTTTGTAAGCTATAAAACCCTTTTTAAATTTATTTTAAGTTCACTTGCTTCATCACAGTAGTTACTTATTTTTTGAATGAAATGTTCGCTAAAATGTAGATTCCTAGTACCATTAATATAAGGAACCATGCATACTTTTATCTACATGCTTGTATCATTTAGATAGTGATACAATTTATACAAGATCAAGCCTTAGATTTTATGAAAGCCAGATAACAAAGACTGACTACTACGCATTATAGTTATCTATTGCCTTTTTTCAAATATATCATACAAAGAGTGCAGACATTATTCTTATTCTAATAACTGCTGATGTTTCTGTTTTCAAATTTGTGACTGATGACTGTTGATAAATTTCTATTTGTTTATTTTATCAGGCAAATTTCTTTATTTAAACTTATTTACAAAAGACGGAGGCGAAAAATGGAAGAAGTACATGTACAAGGAAAAGCTGTTTTTTTCTTTTTTTTTTTTCCAGAATGGAACTAGGCATAGTAATAGACACAAGAAAGTAAGAGACATTTTCAGGAGAGAGGAAGGGCTGGAAGAGGAATCCACTGATGTTTATTTATAAAAGCTATTACTGCAATCTATTACTAATAATAAGCACTTCATTTTAATACTCATTTCTCTTATAAAATGTGACTAACATTTTTATTTAATTCAAGTAGTATATAGAATTACAAATAAATTTGTGATAATTATACTATATACAATAAAGCATTCAAATTTCCATTATGTACTTCATTTAATATCTACAGTTCTGAAAATACATAAAAATATATTTTATAATATATGAGTTTCTAGTTTCCTTGTTCAATTAGGGTCATGACCTAAATCTTAACTGAATACCATTCTATTGCAGTTAAAATATTCTAATGCTGCTTTATTTTTTGGCCTTTTTAATTTGCACATGATTATACATAGATTGTCACTAATTTTTTTAATTTTAAAAAATATTATTGTCATACTTGCTGTTTTCTGGTTTTATTGTGTGAGATGAATTCCTTTTAATTTTATTAATTTATGTTTGTAATAACAACCATGATGAATCAAGATGTGTTTTATTATCTAAAACATTCCTTATTCTGATGCCTTTTTAAGTAGAATTCAGATGTTAACAGGTATGTAATGCATTCTCATGTAGCACTAGAATATTATCTCATTGCTAAGACATTCTAATATCATTGACACCACAAATGTTTTGAAAAATAGATGAATAGGGGCCATAGAAATAGCACAGCAAGCAGGGCATTTGTCTTGCATCAACCAACCCGGGTTCAATCTCTGGCATCACATATGGTGTCTCAAGCACATCCAGGAGTAATTCCTGAGCAAAGAGCCAGGAGTAACCCCTTTGCGTCTCTGGGTGTGGCCCACAAAGAAAAGAATAACAGATGAATATTTGGTAACCTTGAACCAAAAAATGTGAACATAAATTGAAATACAAAACAAAACAAAAGCAGTTTCAACAAGAATGGCATTCTTTACATTAGAATTAAGAAAGGACAAAACAGCAAGGGTACTGTACTTTCTGAGTACAGCCATTCCCAGCATGTATGAAGCAGAGTTTATTCACATTCTAAGAATCACTGAGGGTAATGTTCAAATAATCAAAACAGTGGCTGGAGCCATAGCCCAGCAGGTAGGGCGTTTGCCTTGCACGCGGGCTGACCCGGGTTCGATCCCCGGCATCCCCTACAGTCCCCTGAGCACTGCCAGGAGTAATTCCTGAGTGCAAATAATCAAAACAACACCAATGACTTTTAAAGCTACTTATTATATTCTCAAATTATATTTCCATGTGCTAAATGTAACCTTTAAATATTACATTTAGCAAAGCATTTATTATTATCAGGAAAACCTTTAAAATTCCAGGAAGAAAAGTGAGAGGGCTGTGGTGAAAATTCTAACACCATTTGAAATATCTACGAACTTAATTGTTTATGTCTAAAATTGGAAAACACTTGGTGATTTCTATTTTATGGGGGCTCAATATAGTTCAGACATATTTAACTAAACTGATGAATTCAAGCAAAAATAATACTAAACATAAAATCAAATGTACATGAAGATAAGGACATGTAAGTATAAATATATTGCTAGTTTATTCTTTATAAGTAATAGAATAAAGAGAAATATTTTTCTGAAAAATTATATTGAAGTGATAGATAAAACATAATGGTATAATAGAATTGACTTAGTGTATAACAAGCAAACTAGAAGTTACAACAGACTGGTGCGTTTAAATAGTACAGTGTTGTCAAATATGAGTATTAACAATTCCTCTAATGCAGCAGGGTTTAAAATGGAAAATGTCATTAGCCATCATAGAAACATTAGCAGAAAGTTCATCATTTATTTTATATAACAAAGTATTACTACAGTATTATCTACCACATTGACCCATTATAATAGCATAAGGAATGAAAGTAGTATCTGGAAAATTTGTTGCCTTTTAAAACTAATTCATATACATATTATGTAACTTAAAGGGTATAGGGGAATTCTAACTTCAGGATTATTAAAAATGTAGTTAAGTAGCAATATTATGGATTTTTTTTCCTCTTGGGTTTAATAACCTGTGTACTTAGGAATGTCAAAGATTATATTGTGATATACAATGAACAAAACTAATTTATAACACGATTCTTTTTGTGATTTAAAATTCCTCAAAATGATTTTGAAATCATGACCTCTATAATCACTAATGGATGCTGCTAGGAGGGAAGCCAGCTGAAGAGTACTATGAGTAATTTACCTTCACTCTGCCTTAATTCTAGAAACAGGAAGCAAGTATACATTATTATTGTCAAAATATCAGAAATTTAGAATGCAAGTGACGTAACATACATTTTTATATCGATTTTACAAAAAGGGAGGAGAGGAATAGGGTCAGGGAGCTGCTGGGGTCCCCCAACAATACCAGGAAATGAGTGCCCTTCTACCTCAGAAGCCGGCCGGGAATGGATGAAAACTCCAGAATCTGGTGCATTTTTAAAAGGCTTTTCTATCACAGGTTCTGATATATAATCCAAGAACAGGAGAAACCCCAGACTTTGGGTTCCTGGCTATACCCTCAGCCACATGTAGGCCAAGATGGCTGCCACCACGTGTTAAAGCCCAACAGGGAAGAGAACAGAAACAATAAAGGCAGAAAGCCAAGGGAAGTCAAAATGGCAAAAGGACCTTTCTCCTTTCTCCCAGCTTACTTTATAGATAGAAACCCACCAAAATTCCCCAGGCCAGTCCATCCCGGGCTGGACCATCTAGAGATGAAGCCAGGCAATTGACCCTTTTGAAATATAGACCTTCAGGTTGGCCTTTTGGCTCCACAAATGCCAGCACTGATTCAAAACTTCCATAGCAGGACTGGGAGGGGCTGCGAGATAAGTATAGCTGGAGCTTAATGTAGGGTGTGTCACCCAAAAGAATAGTAAGTCAGGTAGATCACTGGCCTTGTACATGATCTACCAGGGTTTCCAAGCCCTAGCAACACAAAAGAGTCCCTTGAACTCCACTAGGAGTGATCCCTGAGCACAGAGCCAGGAATTTGCTCTGTGATCAAATGGGTGGGCATCTAAAAAAATCCAAAACAAGCTCCAAAAAAGTCTGAAACAAATTTGGTACAAATACACCATAGAAGTGGGTGGGGTGTTTGCTTAGCATGTAATGGATCTCAGGTGCTTCCCAGACATATGGTTTACCAAATCTAGCAAAAAGTAGTCATTGAACAGAGTCTGGAGTAAGTTTTAAGTTTTCCAGATTAAATCACTGTCTCCCCCAAACAAAAAAAACCCTCTCTTAGTCACTTCTCCCAAAAAATGATTGATGAAATGTAATAAGAGCCTTGTAAGTATTTTACCTGAATCATTTCTTTTGAACTTCTATACTTGGATAACAGCTTAAGTTAGTTGGGATTAGGTAGTCATTACTGTATACTAGCTTACTCATATTTTTAATATAAATTTATCTATATTTTTATTTATTATCTAATTATTTCATAACTGACAGTTAAAGAGATATATTCTTTTGTAGGTTAATATATTAACCAGGATATAAGGTCTAAAGTATCCCTTGATTATTTAAATTTTTATATCGCATCAATATTAATAAAATATATCATCTGCCTATAATAAGCATAATAAATTCACAAAACCATCCTGCCCCTCAAGGTGTTGCAGGTGTGGCTGCAGTGCCCAGCCGCGTCGGCTGGTGGCAGAGAGGAGACAGGCTTGTCTACACCCAGGGCTCTGCCCTGTGGGTCCTTGATGGTTGATGGTCTGACATAGAAAAAGACCGGGCCCCCTAGGATGAACCCAGAGCCATGGCAGAGCCTGACAAGCTGCCCATGGTTTATTTGCTATACCAAAAACAGTAACAATAATGGACCAATAATGGACAATAACTGAGATTGGAATAAGAAGAAAGGTTGCTTAATGGGCTTATTTACACAGATGTATTATTCAATGAGAATCAATAAATATACAATTGTAAACATAAAAGTGTTACTATATTTGCATTTAAAAATTAGTTTTCACAGGATAAAAGCAAAATAGCATTCTTGATAATTCTTAACTAATTGCAACAAAAGGTGAATTTCTTTTCCCTTTTCTACTAGAGCATAAAATATATTTTGCAATGTGAAAACTTAAAACGTACCTGAAAAATGTAGAAAATTTTACATTGTTGTTCTCATCTCACAACACAAACACACTTTCAGGTGCTTCATTTAATCCTGTTAAGCTCATATCCCAAACTTAAAAGTTTGATCAATATATTGAGGCCTACATAATATTCATAAAGTGATTATAACTGAATTATATATTCAAAATTGCAGTACAGCTACGACATTCAATAATAAAATATATATTGGTAGTTAAACTATTAGTTTCTGAAGAATAAATATCTACAGCTTATAATTTTCTGGAAACAAAAAATAAAGGCAAGATCATGAAAAGAACTAAACATTTGATGCTTCTAATATCTGATGTATAAACAATAATGCTCAGGGGTTGCTCCTGCCTCTGCGCTCAGGAATCACTCCTGGCAGTGCTCGGGGACCCTATGGGATGCTGGGGATTGAACTTTTGCATGGGCCGGCCTAGTGTAAGGCAAACACCCTACCCGCTGGCCTATCACTCCATGAAAATCTCCTTTTCTTGACCTCTGTCCCTGCTGGATCTTCTGTCCTGGAAAGTAGCCAGATTAAGGGCTGGGCAGAGAAAGGAATGCTGAACCAGAGACTCTCAAACATGGGGCAGAGCTGCTACTTGCACTCCCTGTGCCCAGCCCAGCCGCTCATGAGGCACCCAGGAGGCATGGTGGGTTCTAGCCCTGGCCTGCCACCCCAGCAGAGCCTCACAACAAGCCAGATGACCCCACCCCTACTCCATGGGGCCCGCCATTTTCCACATCCGGACTTCACTCTCATCACAACTCCACCCAGCAGACCAGACTATCACAGCCCAGATCATTGAAACCCACCCTGCAGCAATATTTTTTTTTCCAATCTGGCCCAGGTATGCTGAACCAGAGACTCTCAGGCATGGGGCAGAGCTGCTACTAGCTCTTCCTGTGCCCAGCCACTCATGAGGCGCCTGGGAGGCATGGCGGGTTCTAGCCCTGGCCTGCCACCCCAGCAGAGCCTCACAACAAGCCAGACGACCCCCCACTCCATGGGGCCCACCATTGTCCACATCCAGACTTCCTTCTCGTCACAACTCCACCCAGCAGACTAGACTATCACAGCCTGTTTCATGCTGCCACTAGAGGCCGCATGGTTCATCAATAAATGCTTTATTTAGAGGTGACTACAACAGTACACCACCGGCACGGCAAGCCTGGCAAGCTGCTCGTGTAGTATTTGATATGCCAAATACCAGTAACATTTATATTAGGTCATTTCCGTGACCTAATATAATGGTTTGAGGCTCTTTATGTTCCTGGAGCAAGCGGATGCCTTTGGGTTCTCCTAGCATGAGACAGGACATATGGGAGATATTACTGGTGCCTGCTCTAGCAAATAGATGATTAATGGGAAGATAGTGATAGTAAAACAACATTATGATATTAAACAGCTTTCTTTAATATTTCTATAATACACCTTCGTAGCTTGGAATTAATTGCCATTAAAGTGTTAGAGGATAACAATGGAGACTGGATTGCTGGAAACAAAAAAGTGTGATTCAATCAGATATAGAGATGGGAAGGACACATCGATGGTTCATGACATGTTTAAAAGTGTCAAAAATATTGTGTTATAAACAGCAATAGTACAAGAATAAATGAGGAGATTCACTTAATCACTAGACATCCTGTTATGAAATTTGTTTGAGCGAGTCAGAGTAAAATTTCCATTTGACCCCTATCATGTGCCCGTGTAGCCCAATGGCATCTGGTCACTTCAGTGATAAGAAGAGCCTAAAACCATTCGTTCAGGGTCTTGACAAAGAATCTGACCATCTTGTAGTTGGGCGGCCAAAGGATCTTTTGACATCCCGTGGGATCTAGTCCGTAACGGCTCTAGTCCAATGGTCGTCTCCAAAATGCATTACATGTCCAGCCCACCTCATTTCCGATGCCTTGGCAAACGAGACAGTGTACCTGATTGTGGAAAAGTGATGGAGGTCGGACCTCCAGATTCCTTCTTTCACTTGAGTGAGGCGTGATATTCCAAGCATAGCTCTTTCGATTACTCTCTGGGAGACCGAATAGCATTCTCATTCTGCTTTCATAGGGCCCAGTTCTCTGAGGCATATGTTAATGCAGGGAGAACAGTGGAGTTGAAGAGATGTTCCCAGAGCCGTAGGTTCTTTGTTTTTTTAGCTACTTCTTCGATGCTTTGAAAGGCATTCCATGCCGCTCTCTTCCTCCTCGCGCAGCTCAGGTGTTAGGTCGTTCATCATGTTGACTTCTTGACTTAGGTACACATAACTGCTGATTTCAGAAACATTTGTTCCATTTAGAGTGAATGGGGCCTCTGGAACTAGTTCATTTTTCATGAACATAGTTTTGTTGAGATTCAGCTGTAGACCTATCTTTCCACATTCTCGGTCATATCTGCCAGCATTTGTGCTGAGTGGCTAATGTTTTTTGTTATTAGAATGATGTCTCAGTGAAGCAGAGGTGGTGTAGTTGCCAACCATCTAACTTCACTCCCATTTTCCTTCCCATTGTAATTGTCTCATGATGTTCTCGAGGGTGGCTCTGAAAAAATTTTGGTGAAATGATATCATCTTGCCGATCTTCTCTTTGAAATCAATGATCACTTCTTCATAGAATGGTGAGATCCTGTTGGTTGGTGAATACGTAATACAGCTCATGAAGGATCTTGATGTATTGGGTCTGAATGTCCTATTTGGCTAGGGCTTCGATGATGGCCTCAGTCTCCACAGAATCATAGGCTTTCTTTAAATCAATGAATGTGAGACAGAGTGGCATCTTGAACTCCCTACATGCTAAATGAGCTTGGCTACCATGTGGATATGGTTGATTTTCCTGAATCCTTTTCAGAAGCCAGCTTGCTCGCATGGTTGTCCTTCATCTAATTTTCTGCCAATCTTGTTCAGGATGACTCGAGTGAACAACTTATAGATGACAGGCAACTGTCAGATGGGACGATAGTTGCCAATGTTGTGGATGTCTCCCTTCTTGAACAATGGAACTGTCCAACTGGTTTTTCATTGGGAGGGCAACTTGCATTCAGAAAGGTAGCATGTGAAGAGCTCAGTCACTGTATTGATGAGCACTGAAGGCAAATTCTTCAGTTGTTCAGGTCTGACTTTTCTGGGCCTGGTGCTGTACCCTTCTTTACTGACAAAATGGCATGTCAGATTTCAGGAGGGATAATGTTGGTAATGACATATCCATCCTGCGGAATTTGGTATATTGGCAGATGGATGTGGCTATCAAAGAGAACAGAGTAGAAGTCATGGATAATCTTCCCCATTGCCTTTATGGAAGATGTGATAGATCGATGAGGACATTGGAGGGCATTCATTTTGGTCTTATAATTGGGAACTCACAGTTCAGAAGGCTGAATCGATACTTTGGACATGAGAATCCCTGGTGGAAAGTTCCACAATAAAATTGACCACATCATCTTCAATCAACGGTTTTGCCTGACTGGTGTTGCTGTAGTCCCAAAATTCCAAACAGGATCGGACCACTGTCTCTTTCTTGCAAAATTCCTATTTCATGCAACGGGGAGAAAAGTCTGTGAAGTTTAAAAATAGAACTCCTAGAACAACCACCAACTGGGAACTCTTAGGCACTATTGTGACAATATAGGAAGATACCATCATTGAGGACATTGACGAAGAATATAACTGACTGGTTCAGCACCTCCATGATTGTGCGAAGAATGCCAAGAGAGAAAAAGCCACAAAAGGACACCTGTCTTCAAAACTCTTGAGCTCATGTGTTAACGTGGCAAGGCGTGAGCCTCGGGTGACCAAATGCTAACATCCAAGCTTGCAAAGAAGCGATAAAATAATACATCGAAGAAAACATAGGAGAAACATTCTACGACATCAAAACGAAAAGTATCTTTAAAGATGACACACCACTGACCAAGCAAATGGAAGCAAAGATAAACAAATGGGATTATATAAAACTAAAAAGCTTCTGCACCTCAAAAGAAACGGTGACCAAGATACAAAGACAATCCACAGAGTGGGAAAGGATATTCACCCAATACCCATCTGACAAGGGGTTAATATCCAGGATATATCAGGCACTGGTAGCACTCCACAAGAAAAAAAGCCAACCCCATCAAAAAATGGGGAGAAGAAATGAACAGAAGCTTCCAAAAAAGAAGAAATTCGAATGGCCAAAAGGCATATGAAAAAGTGTTCTTCATCTTTAATCATCAGGGAGATGCAAATCAAAACAACAATGAGGTACCATCTCACACCACAGAGACTGGCACACATACAAAACAGCAAGAACAACCAGTGCTGGCGTGGATGTGGGGAAAAAGGGACTCTGATCCACTGTTGGTGGGAGTGCCGACTGGTCCAGCCCTTTTTGGAAAACAATATGGACATTCCTCCGAAAACTAGATATTGAGCTCCCATTTGATCCAGCAATAGCACTCCTGGGAATATACCCTAGAGACCGAAAAACACATAGCAGAAACACTATCTGTACTTTTTATTCATCTCTGCGCTTATTCACTATAGCTAGAATCTGGAAACAACCTAAATGCCCGAGAACAGAGGACTGGCTAAAGAAACTGTGGTTCAACTACACTATGGAATACTATGCGGCTGTCAGAAAAGATGACATTATGAAATTTACCTGCAAATGGAGGGACATGGAGACTATCATGCTGAGTGAAATTAGTCAGAAGGAAAAGGACAGATATAGAATGACTGCATTCATTAATACGACATAAATAGATACCAGTGTTTTACTAAATGTGGGAAATGGTAATGGCAGATTAAGACTCACCATTGAATATACACAAAGAGACTTAAGTGATAAACTCTAAATACCTGCAGGGCTAGCCACAATGTGTAAAATAAGAGGCAGAGAGATGCAGAGACAGAGAGAGAGACAGAGAGAGAAAGAGAGGAAACTGGGGTACCTGCTATTAAGGCAGCATGGGGGGTGGGCAGGAGGGGTGGGGTACATTGGTGGTGGAAATGGGGCACTGGTGGAGGGATGGGTGCTGGTATACTGTATTACCAAGAACCAATTATGATCACCTTTGTAATTGTATGTTTCACTGTGGTATAATAAAAAATTTTAAAAAAAAGGGGAAAAAAATAAGACCTCAAAGAGAGAAGAGCAGAAATACTGGAAGATCCAGCAAAACCTGGAAAAGCATTCACAATGCCCGCCTGTCCTTCGAGCAGTTTAAAACCTTAAAAAGAAATTATACAAAAAGTGTATAAATTCAAGTGTCAAATATCCTGATTATTATTCTTTTTTTTAAGTATTTTATTATACCACCGTGAGATATACAAATAAAAAGATATACAATTAAAAGTTCATGTTTGGGTTTTGGTCATACAGTGTTCCAGCACCCATCCCTCCACCAGTGCCCATCTCCCACCACCAACATCCCCGGTTCCCTCCCCCTTCCCCAGCCCACCTCCATGGCAGGTTCTTTATTTCTTTCCCTTTCTCTCTCTCTTTTTGGATCTCCGACCTCCATCTCTGTTCCAGAGTTAGGAACACTGTCTCGTTTGCCAAGGCATCAAACATCAGATGGACTGGACATTTAATGCCATTTGGAGATTGCCCCTGGACTAGAGCCATTACTGACTGGATCCCATGGGATGTCAAAATATCACGTGACCGCCCACCTACAAGATGGTCAGACTTCTTCCCAAGACCTTGAACGAACTGTTTGAGGTTCTTCGTATTTCTGAAGCAACCAGATGCCATTTGGATACACTGGCACGTGATAGGGTCAAATGGAAATGTTACTGGTGCCTGCCTCGAACAAATCAATGTATAATGGGCTGTCAAGTGATCGCCGAGTGGATTATATTTTTTCATAGTTATGATTGCTGCTATTCTTTTACACATTTATACTTTCTTATTTTGCATGTTTTAAACTTGGTAGGAATACATAAATATACCTACAGTATAATTATTCAGAAAGAGATAAAAAATCAAAGCCAACAATTGTCATTTGAAAATTTACACATTTTTTGGGGCTGGAGCGATGGCCCAGCGGGTAGGGCATTTGCCCTTGCACGCAGCCTGCCTATGCCGGCCTGGGTTCGATCCCCGGCATCCCATATGGTCCCCCCCGAGCAACACCAGAAGTAATTCCTGAGTGCAGAGCCAGGAGTAACCCCTGAGCATTGCCGGGTGTGACCCAAAAAAAGCAAAAAAAAAGAAAATTAACACATTTTGGAACTAGTGATACTTGAGCCTTTATTTTTTGTTCTTGTTGTTGTTGTTATACCACAGTGCGATACACAATTACAAAAATGTTCCTGACTTGGTTTCAGTCATATGCTATTCCAGCACCAGCACCTCCACCAGTGCCCTATTCCACCACCAATGGCCCCTAAATTCCCTCCCCCTCTGCCAGTCTTCCTCTATAGCAGGTAGTTTCCCTATTCCTCTCTCTCTCTCTCTCTCTCTCTCTCTCTCTCTCTCTATCATCTCACTCTCTTATCTTACACATTGTGACTAGCCCTACAGGCACTAAGGCATTATCAGTAAATCTCTTTTTGTACATCCAACTCTTAGTTCTAGTCTGGGTTTAATATTTCACAATTTGTAGATCATTTGTATATATTTATATCCTATTACTGAATAAATCATTCTATATCTGTCCTTTTCCTCCTCACTAATTTAGCTCAGCATAATAGTCTCCATATCCATACATTTGCAGGTAAACTTCAGGACTTCATCTTTTCTGACAGCTGCATAGTATACCATTGTGTAGATGTACCATAGTTTCTTTAGCGGTTTTCTGATCTTGGGCATTTAGGTTGTTTTCAGATTCTGGCTATCATGAATAGAGTTGGGCTGAAAAACTGAGGTGCAGAATGTGTTTCTTCTGTCTGTTTTTTGGTCTCCAGAGTATATTCCCAGGAATGGTATTGCTGGATCAAATGAGCGTTCAATATCTAGATAGTTAGTTTTTGGAGGAATGCCCAGATTGTTTAAAAAATGCTGGACCAGTCAGCATTTCCACCAACAGCAGATGAGAGTCCCTTTCTCATGGCATCCACACCAGCACTGGTTGTTCTTGCTCATTTGGATGTGTACCAGTCTATGTGGTGTGATCATACCTCATTGTTGTTTTGATTTGCATCTACCCTCATAATTAATGATGAAGAACACTTTTCATATGTCTTTTGGCCATTCGACTTTTTTTCTTTGGAAGTTTCTGTTCATTTCTTTTCCTCATTTTTAATGGAACTGGCTATTTTCTTCTTGTAATGTTCTACCAGTGCCTAATATATCATGGATATTAACCTCTTATCAGATGGGCATTGGGTGAATATTCTTTCCCAAAGTGTGGGCTGTCTCGGTATATTTGTCACTGTTTCTATTGAGGTGAAGAAGCTTTTCAGTTTTATATAAACCCCTTTTTTATCATTGCTTCCATTTGCTTTGTCAGTTGTGTTTCATCTTGAAGATGCTTTTAACTTTGATGTCTTAGAGTATTTTTCCTGTGTTTTCTTCGATGTACTTTATAGATTCATGTTTGATGTTGAGATATTTAATCTATTTTGATCTGACTTTTTGTGCATGGCGATAGAAGTTCTAAGTCCATTTGTTTTACACATAGCTGTCCAATTATCCCAGCACCATTTGTTGAAGAGGGTTTCTTTGCTCCACTTAATATTTTTGACTCCTTTATCAAAGAGTAAGTGATCATATATTTGAGAGTGTGTTTCAGAATAGTCAGTTCTATTTCATGTGTCTACAGGTCTGTCTCTATACCAGTACCATGCCATTTTAATTACTACTGCTTTGTAGTAGACTTTGATATTGGGGAAATTGATACCTCCCATCTTCTTCTATCCAAGGATTGCTTTAGCTATTTGTAAGGTTTTATTATTCCACACAAATTCCAGGAGAATTTGGTCAATTTCCTGAAGAAGGTCAAGAAGGTCACTGGCATCTTTATAGGGACAACATTGATTCTTTAGGGAGTATTGCCATTTTGATAATGTTAATTCTCACAATCCTTAAGCAAGGGAATGTCTTTGCATTTCCTCACATCTTCTTTCATTTCTTGGAAGCAATGTTTCGCACTTCCCTTTGTACAGATTCTTTACATTCTTAGTCAAACTGAATCCTATTTATTTGAGTTTCTGTGGCAAAATTGTTAGTGGGATCATTTCTTTAATACCCCCTTTTTTTTCTTTTTCGTTATTTGCATATAGGAAAGTACATTGACTTTTTGGGTATTGATTTTTTACCCTGCCACACTACTATAGGAGTCTATTATTTCTAGCAGCTTTTTGATATAGTTTAGTGTTCTCTAGGTATAGTATCATGTCGTCTGCAAATAGTGACAACTTTACTCTTCCATTGCTCTCCGGATGCACTTAATGTCCTTTTCTTCCCTAATTGCTATGGCAAGTACTTCCAGTACTATATTGAAGATAAGTGGTAAGAGTGAGAAAACGTGTCTTGTCACCAACCTTAGTGGGAAGGCTTTCGGATTTTCCCCCCATTGAGATTGATGCTTGCTGTATGCTCTAGTAGATGACTTTGACTGTATTGAGGAATGTTTCAATTCTCATTTTATGGAGAGTTTTTATGATGAATTGGTGTTGGATCTTTGTCAAGTGCTTTTCTCTGCATCTATTGATATGATCATATGTTTTTAATTTTTCCTCTTATTTATATGATGTATTATGTTGACTGACTTGCAAATGTTGCATTCCTGGGATGAATACTACTTTGCCATGGTGTATAATATTTTTTGATGACTCTTTAGATTCTATTTGCTAGTATGTTACTGAAAATCTTAACATCTGTGTTTATCAGGGAGATTGTTCTGTACGCTTCCTTTTTATGTGACGTCTCTATCTATCTCATATATATACATATATATATATATATATATATGTATATATATACATTTATATGCAACTTAGGCTTTAACTGCAGATTTTGAAAGAATATAAACATTCATGGAGTAGAAAGAGACAAATTGGAACTCTTTGCTTACCTCACAATCAGCATTTGACATTATACTGAAGCTTGATGAAATTTCTTTATTCACTCTTTAAGTTAAACTCTATAGTAAGACACTCATAATGCTTTATTCCTCATATACAATATCTAAACTTAAGGTTCCTCATATACAATATCTAAACTTAAGGTTTTGGTTTTATTTTATCTTATTTTTTAATAATTCTTCATTCTGATTGCATGAAACAAATTCTCAGAATCTGCTCTCTGAGTAGACCAAGGTCCTTTTGAGATAGAAAAGTCATATCCATATTTGAAATTCACCACTTCATAGTGATGTAGGGAGGCAGATGAGGGTGGGGGACACATGGTAATGAATTCTAGCCCCTAAGGCTGTCCAAAGTCACCTATTTGAAAAACAGGAATAATGACTTGATAAGACCCATTAACCAACAACAGACCCTGAGGAAGTTGGATCCATCTTCTGACCCTACCCCCTAATCTGGTTACATTCCAGGACAGAAGATCCAGCAGGAACAGAGGTCAAGAAAAGATTTTTCAAAAAGATCACCCCCAAAGTCCCTTGGCAATGGCCCTAGCAATGGACTTTAACCTAGGTTGAAGCCCCATATGGGAGTAGCTTGGGAAGAAATCCATAAAAGCCGTCCTGACCAAAGGACAGGGCATAGATGCTGCCTGAGCCCATGTGGCCGAACACATGTGGTGCCCGAGCACATGCGTTCTCCGCATCTCTCTTCTTGAGATGTGTACTCTCTCTCTCACTTTTCCTCCTCCTTCCCTTTCCTAAAACCTCCTAATAAAACCTGTTTTACTTTACTGCTTGTCTACTCTTGAAAATTCTTTTCTGAAAGGAAGACAAGAACACTGAAGAAATCCTGGGTAAGGCTTAGGACTGACTTGTCTTTTATCAGTCCATAGCCTGCCAGCGGGTCCCAGGTGGCAGAGGTATCTAGGGAGAAAGCGACCATCTCTCTCCACTTCTGGCCTCACAAAAAGCCACCCATGGGGCCCACCTATATCAATAGGGATCTTGTAACTATGATGTAGGTAGACCCCCCCACGGGTGGCTTACGTGAGGCAGGAAAGAGAGAGAGATGGTTGCTTTCTCCCCCAGCAGCTTCTTCCCCTCAAGACCGGCTGGACAGGCTTAGGACTGATAAAGTCTGTGATGAGCCCCTTCACGGCATGGTCCTGAGCCCCACTAGCCCCACAAGGTGACCGTGAAGTCACAACTGAAGCTGCTTGATCTCTAGGCACTGGATTTGATCCCCACCACCTGAGATTTCTCAGTGAGCTGCAGACTCAGGCTGGAACGAGGGAATTGCTCTCTGCAGGAAAGGAAAGACAGTCCTAGGCCTTACCGAGGGTTTGACCAGAGTTCTTGTCTTCCTGCAGACAAAGAATTTTCAGGAGCACATGATCAGTGAAATAAAACATTCTATTATGGAGGTTTTAAGAAGGGGTAAGAGGAGGGAAGTTGTGAGGAGAGTACACATCTCAAGAGGGGAGATGAGGGCGTACAAATATGCTTGGGCACCACATGTGCTCAGCCACATGGGCTCAGGCAATAATGGTGCACAGTCCTTTTATAGATTTCTTCCCGAGCTACTCCCATGTGTGGCTTCAACCTAGGTTAAAGTTCGTTGCTAGGGACATTGCCGACGGGAGTAGATTTTAGGAGTGGTCTTTTTTGAAAATTTCCTTTTCTTGACCTCTGTTCCTGCTGGATCTTCTGTCCTGGAATGTAACTGGATTAAGGGCTGGGCAGAGCAGGTTGATCCAATTTCTTCAAGGTCTATTGAGGGTTAATGGGTCTCATCAAGTCTTGGTTCCTGGTTTCAAAAGTTGAGTCTGGACAGCCTTAAGGCTAAAGTTCCATTGCCATGGGGACCTCCCTGCCTGCCTGCCTACATCAACTACAGTTTTGAAGACATTGAGCCATAGACAGTTAATCTGGGGTTTATTTCCTACCAGCACATAAGATGCGTTAGGAATTCAGTTAAAGGAATATTTATAATTGTCCTGATCTTAAGTTATAGGCTATAAATGATTCAATATTAGGATATTATCAGATTATTAATAATCAAAATTTTGAGCAAGTCAACATTCTCCATAAATTTAAATATTAAAATGAACTCTTTGAGGGGCCAGGGCGATAGCCCAGCGGGTAGGGGCGATGCCTTTGTATGCAGCCGGCCTGTGCCGGCCTGGTTTGATCCCCTGGCATCCCATATGGTCCCCCGAGCACCGCCAGGAGTATTACTGAGTGCAGAGCCAGGAGTAGCCCCTGAGCATTGCTGGGTGTGACCCCCAAAAAATGAATTTCTTTGATAATAGGCTATACAAATACAGACATCCTTTGTGAAATTATTTTACTTTACTCAGTTTTAGTTATAAGCATCTTCGTTAGGCATAACACATTTCTCAATATTGTCTAATGAACCGTCTTTTATTTTAATGGAGTTATATAATTATTTTGCTATCTCTAAGGAAGGATCACATAACTTTTCTCAATATCCTTGATGCAGGTGGGCCTCACTGGTGGCTTCTGTGAGGCCGGAAGGGAGAGAGATGGTTGCTTTCTCTCCAGCCGTTCTGCCGTCCAGGACCCACTGTGCAGGCTAAGGACTGATAAAAGGCAAGTCAGTCCTAGGCCTTACCCAGGGATTCCATAGGGTTCTTGTCTTCCTCACAGAAAAGAATTTTCAGGAGTCGACGAGCAGTGAAATAAAACAGATTTTATCAAGGAGATTTTAGGGAAAGGGAAGGAGGAGGAAGAGTAGAGAGAGGAGAGAGAGAGAGAGAGAGAGAGAGAGAGAGAGTACACATCTCAAGAGGGGAGATGAGGGCAACACAAGTGCTCGGGGACCACATGTGCTCGGCCACATGGGCTCAAGCAACACATGAGCTCTGGCAGCATATGCTCCAAGGAAGCATGTGTGCCCAGGCAGCATGTGCACAAAAAGCTTAGAACTGCCTAAGTATGTTGTGAACCTGGGGCAAGTACAGCAGGCAATTAAGGAATATTGAAATGCGGTTTTGCCTCACCCAAACAAAGAGCTACCTCCCAATGAAATCTAGCCTGGCAGTTGGGTCTTATTAAAAACCTGGAAAGCGGGGTCTCCCTCAGATCAATTGCTACCTAAGTGGAAGGGACCTTACCAGGTCATCTTGAGCACTCCCATGGCCGTGAAACTAAGTGGGATTTATAGTTGGTTCATTTTTTTCTAGGATAAAACCAGTCCCGCCTACATCAAACTATAATGAGACACTGGCAGAGGACAAGGCCACCTACTCCTGTGACCCCATCATGGATCTGAAACTGCTTTTTTACGAAAAACTAAGAAACACTTATCAAAAAAGCTAAGTATGATGTCTCTTTGTCTAAAATTGCTATATTAATGATAATCAGCATACATCCAACAGAAACAGGGCCTGACACATTTTTACAATGGGCCCACCAGTATGCCAAGGAAAGAAATCAGAATGCATACTGGGTGTGTGGGCTTATGCCCCTCTCTAGCACCTTGGGGCTACCGGTGGGTGTCTCCACTTCAAGGAACAGACTGGACATTTCTTCAAGAGCTAATAAGCCTTTAAAAGAAAATGTTTATTTTCTCAGATACCTCCATTACCAGGTCAAATGTAAGTGAATGGCTGTGTTTCTATGTCCATAAAAGAGCCTGGACATAATGTATCATTTTATACCTACCAAATCCAACAGCTAATAGACAATGCCTATCCAAAACTACAGCAAAATGCATCCAAAATTGTAATGCCTTCCAAAAAATTTAGATTTACTGAAGAAGGACTTTACCAGGTCTGGGACCAATATATGTGGATAACTCCCACTACAGGGAGCTGAACAAAATGGCTCCACTATGTTGGGAACAAAATTGGACATCAACTTCCAGGTATTGTACTCATTCCCTAGACATGGGGTGGGTCCAGCCCTTCATGTGTAAATATATCCAGGTCTTACAGACCACTGACTGGTTTGCAACTGATTGGGCAAGAAGTTAGATGACTTAGTCAGGATGACTAACTTAGTCAGGAGTTAGATGACTAGCACTGAAAGGTTCTAACTGTCTGTGTGGGCAAAACTTTTTGGCCCTGGCTTACTCCCTGGCTGGAGTGGTAGATATACTCTAGGTTTTGTTTGGATGCAGTGAAGGCATACTCAGGTGCTTCACCCCCCAGAAACCAGTCAATTGCCAACCAACGTTCCACCATTGGACTAGGTCGGTGTATCACTGGTATGATCATTAGGGATTTTTCTTTGCCCCACAAATAGGAATAGAAGATTTTGCACAACATATTGAAACTCTGACTAAGTATATGCAAAATGCATTGAATGACACCATAATAGTCATTCTCTCATGAATTCAGAAATGTCCCAAGTGAGAAAGGGGATTCTCCAGAACAGGATGGCCCTACATATACTCACTGCCGCCCAGGGAAGAACCTGTGCTGTCCTAAAAATGAGGGCTGTGTGTACATTCCAGATTACCCTTCAAACATATCTAACTTCCTAAATGATACAAAGGCACAAGTACAATTCTTTGAGGATACCTCTCCAAGCCTCTGGGACAGGATTACTCATGGTTAGGAGGAGGATGGTCATGGATAGAAAAAAATATTGTTTTCCCTCTTTATAATCATGGGAATAGGTATGGTCTATGTTGATTTGGCTCATCTTGCATTAATTTTTGCCTCAACATCTCAAAAAGGATGTTTTCTGAGGCTGTAGACTGTTGCAGGACACCTAGAAGCCTAGGCCTCTGCATCTGCCCTGGATTGCCTCCTGCAGGTCACTTCATAAATAGGAGGGTAGTCTAAATGTGGCAGTCTTATCTGACCATGTATTCTATGCTGGCTGGTGTAAATATTCTCTCATGCTACCACAATCATCGTGGGACTAGCTAGATCTTACCAGCATATTTGCCTGGCCATGTTAGATCTCTAAGTAATTATACCAGAGAGAAATGCTGTTTGTCACCAACCAAGCAAGCATGGCTCCCTGATAACTCAAAGGCAACTAAAATACAAAACTACCGTGAATACCGTGAAGTAGAGGAAACTCTTGTGAAGGCTTGGAGAAATATTTAACTGGCATGAATATTAGTCTTTGGTACAGAGATATGCCATCTCAGAAACCCCTTCTCTACCCTATAAAGGCATTTCCAGGCAGATCTTGGCTCAAGACATTAGGTGAGGTGCTGGGAGAAATTACCTGAGGGCATTTGACCCTGCCAGGGGAAGTTACATTTAGCTTATAGCTCCTCCCAGCTCTCCTAGGAGGAGTTGAATTAGCTCTGGGTCCTTGTAAACAGCCAGATGGCCTCCTGAAGTTGCTACATTTCTATAGACCTACTTTCCTGTTTTCATCTTTAGATAGCCCAGCTGGAAGTTTTGGGGCAGATTTCTAGCTATAAAATAAGCTGCAAGAAGAAAGAAGCCCCTTCTTCTTTTTTTCTCCCTTTTTGCCATTCTGGCTTCCCTTGGCGTTTGCCTCTCCATCTCTGTTGGGCCTCAACGGCGTGGTGGCAGCCATCTTGGCCTACTCGTGGCTGGGGCTTAGCTGGGAACCCAGAATCCTGAGGTTTTCCCTGCTCTTGGATTGTATATTGGAACCTGTGATAGTGAAGCCCTTTTAAAACTGCATCAGATTCCTGAGTTTTCATCCATTCCTCGCTGGCTTCAGAGGTAGAAGGGAACTCGCATACCGGCACTGTTGGGGACCCCAGCAGAGTTCCCAACATCTGGAGTCCCTGGGTGGGCATCCCTGCATCTGGAGGCCCCACCGAGATGTTGAACTTTTACTGAAGCCGAGAGCAGCATTTAAACCATGAGTTAAAATGAGTTACCTCTTGGAGGTTTCTTCTTTGTTCTGGCTTCACCTGTTTCTTCAGGTCCTAGTAAAAGTGGTGACTTTTGTAACTCCTGCTTTTCTTTCAGAGAGTCATGAAATTAAATCTAGCAAACAGATTTTGAAGCTTAACAATAACCTAGAGGAAGAAAAGGAACATCCAGAGGACGCTGACTCTCAAACTGAAAATCTGCCCGGAGTTAACACCTTCAAGGCGGAGATGCCCCTCTGATGGAGACTGAATCTCAAGTTCTTCCTAAAATTCTTACAAACTCTGATGAGAAGGAAGGGAAGGAACAGATTAATTCCCGAGTCTGTCCAGGCCTCAAAAGGCTTGTAGTTCCTCCTGTTCTCAATTTAATAGTCAAAAAAGCAGAGCTCTGGGAGCTTCACAACATTCCTCATGACCATTCTTTTTATTTTGGTCTTTTCTGGTGCTAACTCTTGTGATTTTTGTGATAAAACTTCACTCCCCCAACGGGAGCACAGTGCAAGTTATGGAGAGCAAGCTGTTAAGTTTAAGGTAGAGGCTTTCCTGGACCTTCGGTTTAAGTAAATGAAAAGGCAGATTTCTTGGTGGCATCTTTATGTAATTCAGCTGCAAAAGAGCTTTAGGCTCTATCTACAGTTGCCTGCCGCCTTCATGTGCACCATAGCTTTCCATATAGACAAACTATATTAAATTGTCCAGTTTTATTTGTCTGTGCTCCGTTCCAGGTGGTTGGTGTTTTGCAGACAATTAAGTTATGTGATTGTATATTTATGGCAAATGACTTCTGGCAAATGGATAGTTTTGGAGAATGATTGATGGCAAATGTTATGGCTAAAGAAGAAGTGTTAAACATGCTCAAAAAAGTTTCAAAATTCGGTTATTGAAGCAACAAGAAAACATATCTTTAACATTATCCATATTAAATTTGTCTCACTACAAGAGTATGTCACCCACATGGCAGAGCCTGGCAAGCTACCTGTGTCATATTTGATATGCCAAAACCAGTAACAATTATAGACCTCATTTCTATGACCTGATGGAATTGTTTGAGGCTCTTTATGTTCCTGGAGCAAGCAGGTGGCCTTGGGCTCTACTTGCATGAGACAGGACATACGGAGATGTTACTGGTGCCTGCTCAAGCAAATCTACGATGAACAGGGAAGTCAGTGATACAGTGATACAGTAAAATTTTTCTCAAGGAGAGCAGCTGGAAAACACTGATGCAGACTCAAAAACCAGTAAATTCACCTAAGTAAAAACTGGTTATATATGGCTTGCAGGTTTAAAAACACCTAATTTCTTTCAATATAAAGTCTTAATTTTAAATTGCAAACTTCAAACCTCCCAAATTGGTTCATTTGTTTAATAATGATAATCTTGCTTTGCAGCCTGTTGAACATGGTCCATCTTTAATAACAATAATTTTGCTTTGAAGCCTGTTGATCTTGGTTCATCTTTAATAAAAATAACCTTGCATTGCAGCCTGTTGATTGTTGATGCTTTAAGTGGAGATAACCCCTTTCTTAAAAAAAGAAACTGCCTTGGAGTGTGTTTGAGGGTAAAAGCACCTGAATAACCATCAAGAAGGTATTTTGTATGAATTTTCTAAGGTTTTTATGTATAGGAATGACAAATGAAGACTTTTTTTAAAATTTTTTTTTATTATACCACCGTGAAACATACAATTACAAAGGTGTTCATAATTGGTTCTTGGTAATACAGTATTCCAGCACCCATCCCTCCACCAGTGCCCCATTTCCACCACCAATGTACCCCTCCCCATCCTGCCCCCCAGGCCGCCTTAATAGCAGGTACCCCAGTTTCCTCTCTTTCTCTCTCTCTCTCTCTCTCTGTCTCTGCATCTCTCTCCCTCTTATTTTACACATTGTGGCTAGCCCTGCAGATATTTAGATTTTATCACTTAAGTCTCTTTGTGTATATTCAGTGGTGAGTTTTAATCTACCATTACCATTTCCCATATTTAGTAAAACACTGGTATCTATTTATATCCTATTAATGAATGCAGTCATTCTATATCTGTCCTTTTCCTTCTGACTAATTTCACTCAGCATGATAGACTCCATGTCCATCCATTTGCAGGTAAATTTCATAATTTCATCTTTTCTGACAGCCGCATAGTATTCCATAGTGTAGATGAACCACAGTTTCTTTAGCCAGTCCTCTGTTCTCGGGCATTTAGGTTGTTTCCAAATTCTAGCTATAGTGAATAGCGCAGAGATGAATAAAGAAGTACAGATAGTGTTTCTGCTATGTGTTTTTCGGTCTCTAGGGTATATTCCCAGGAGTGCTATTGCTGGATCAAATGGGAGCTCAATATCTAGCTTTCGGAGGAATGTCCATATTGTTTTCCAAAAGGGCTGGACCAGTCGGCACACCCACCAGCAGTGGATGAGAGTCCCTTTTCCCCCACATCCACGCCAGCACTGGTTGTTCTTGCTGTTTTGGATGTGTGCCAGTCTCTGTGGGGTAAGATGGTACCTCATTGTTGTTTTGATTTGCATCTCCCTGATGATTAAAGGTGAAGAGCACTTTTTCATATGCCTTTTGGCCATTCAAATTTCTTCTTTTTGGAAGCTTCTGTTCATTTCTTCTCCCCATTTTTTGATGGGGTTGGCTGTTTTCTTCTTGTGGAGTGCTACCAGTGCCTGATATATCCTGGATATTAACCCCTTGTCAGATGGGTATTGGGTGAATATCCTTTCCCACTCTGTGGATTGTCTTTGTATCTTGGTCACCGTTTCTTTTGAGGTGCAGAAGCTTTTCAATTTTATATAATCCCATTTCTTTATCATTGCTTCCATTTGCTTGGTCAGTGGTGTGTCATCTTTAAAGATACTTTTCGTTTCAATGTCGTAGAGCCGTTTCTCCTATGTTTTATTCGATGTACCTTATAGATTCATGTCTGATATCGAGATCTAGAATCCATTTTGATCTGACTTTTGTGCATGGCATTAGAAGGAGGTCTAAGTTCATTTTTTACACGTCGCTGCCCAGTTTTCCAAGCACCATTTGTTGAAGAGGATTTCTTTGCTCCACTTAATATTTTTTTGCTCCTTTATCGAAGATTAAGTGGTTGTATATTTGTGAGTGCGTTTCAGAATACTCAGTTCCTATTCCATAGGTCTACGGGTCTATCTCTATACCAATACCACACTGTCTTAATTACAACTGCTCTGTAGTAGAGCTTGAGGTTGGGGAAAGTGATACCTCCCATCTTCTTTTCCCCAAGGATTGCTTTAGCTATTCGTGGGGTTTTATTATTCCATACAAATTTCAGGAGTGTTTGTTCAATTTCTTTGAAGAACATCATGGGTATCTTTATAGAGACCCCATTGAATCTGTATAAAGCTCTAGGGAGTATTACCATTTTGATAATGTTAATCCTTCCAATCCATGAGCAGGGAATGTGTCTGCATTTCCTCAGGTCTTCTTTTATTTCCTGAAGTAACGTTATGTAGTTTTCTTTTGTAGAGATCCTTTACATTCTTTGTCAAACTGATTCCTAGGTATTTGATTTTCTGCGGAGCAATTGTGAATGGGATAGTTTCTTTAATGTCCCTTTCTTCTCTTTCACTGTTTGCATATAGGAAGGCCATTGACTTTTGGGTATTGATTTTGTACCCTGCTACTCTACTATAAGAATGTATTATTTCTAGGAGCCTCTTGGTAGAGAGTTTCAGGTTTTCCAGGTATAATATCATGTCATCTGCAAATAGTGATAACTTGGCTTCTTCCCTTCCTATCTGGATGCCCTTAATGTCTTTTTTCTTCCCTGATTGCTATGGCAAGTACTTCCAGTACTATATTGAATAGAAGTGGTGAGAGTGGGCAGCCTTGTCTTGTCCCTGATCTTAAGGGGAAGGCTTTCAGTTTTTCCCCATTGAGAATGATGCTCGCTGTGGGCTTGAAGTAGATGGCCTGGATTATCTTGAGGAAGGTTCCTTCAATCCCCATTTTACGGAGAGCTTTTATCATGAACGGGTGTCAAATCTTGTCAAATGCCTTCTCTGCATCTATTGATATGATCCTATGGTTTTTTTTTTTTTTGTTGATATGATGTATTATGTTGATTGACTTGCGGATGTTGAACCATCCTTGCACTCCCGGGATGAATCCCACTTGGTCATGGTGTACAATCTTTTTGATGACTCTTTGGATTTTATTTGCTAGTATTTTGTTGAAGATCTTAGCATCTGTAATCATCAGGGAGATTGGTCTGTAGTTTTTCTTTTTTGTGACATCTTTGTCTGCTTTGGGTATCAGGGTGATATGTGCCTCGTAAAAGCTATTTGGGAGTATTTCTATTTCTTCAATTTGCTGGAAGAGCTTAAAAAAGAATTGAGAGTAGGTCCTCTTTAAAGGTTTTGTAGAATTCACTGGTGAATCCATCGGGACCTGGACTTTTGTGTTTGGGGAGACTTTTGATTAGCGATTCTATTTCCTCGATGGAGATAAGTTTGTTGAAGTATTCCAAATCTTCTTGTTGCAGACTTGGGAAGCTATAGGAATTCAGGAATTTGTCCATTTCTTCTAGATACTCTTGTTTCGTGGCGTACAGGCTCTCATAGTAATCTCTGATGATCTTTTGAATTTCTGTATTTTCAGTTGTGATGTCCCCATTTTCATTTCTGATTCTATTTATTTGGGTTCTCTCTTTTCCTTTTCTTACAAGTCTTGCAAGTGGTTTGTCAATCTTTTTTTATTTTTTTCAAAGAACCAGCTTTTTGGTTTCGTTGATCTTCTGGATTGTTTTTTGACATTCCATCTCATTGATTTCTGCTCTAAGTTTTATTATTTCTTTCTTTCTGCTTGGGTTGGGCTCCTTTTGTTGATCACTCTCTAAGATCTTAGTTGTGAAGTCAGACTGTTTATGCTGGCCTTTTCTTCTTTTCTGATGAATGCCTGAAGAGCTATGAACTTGCCTCTTAACACTGCTTTTGCTGTATCCCACAAGTTCTGGTAATTCATGTCTTCAGTCTCATTTGTTTCAAGGAATCTTTGGATTTCCTCTTTGATTTCTTTTATGACTTGCTGGTTGTTCAACAGTGAGCTGTTTAGTTTCCAGGTACTTGGTATTGGTCTCCCTTTTTTGTGTACAATTAACTTCTATTTTCAGTGCACCATGGTCTGAAAAAATAGTTGGCACAATTTCTATCTTCTTGATTTTATGGAGGTATGATTTATGGCTCAGCATGTGATCTATTTTGGAGTATGTTCCATGTGCACTGGAGAAGAAAGTGTATTCAGCTTTTTTGGGGATGAAATGTCCTGTATATGTCTACCAGTCCTCTTTTCTTCCATCTCTTCTTTTTAGGGCCAGTATTTCCTTGGTAAGTTTCAATCTTGTTGATCTATCCAGGGTTGATAGAGCAGTGTTGAAGTCTCCAACTACAATTGTGTTGCTGTCAATGTCTTCTTTGAAGTCTATTAGTAGTTGTTTTAGGTATTTTGCTGGCCCTCGTTGGGTGCATATATGTTTAATAGCGTGATTTCTTCCTGATATATGCATCCTTTGACTATTAAGAAGTGACCTTCACTGTCCCTTCTGACCTTCTTCAGCCTGAAGTCTATGTTGTCAGATACCAGTATGGCTACCCCAGCCTTTTTGGATGGGTTGTTTGAGTGAAGGATTGTTTTCCAGCCTTTTATTTTGAGCCTGTCTTTGCTCCGATTGTTCAGGTGTGTTTCTTGAAGGCAGCAGAATGTCGGATTCAGTTTTGTGATCCATTTTGCCACTCCCTTGTCTCTTAACTGGTGCATTTAGACCGTTGACATTGAGAGAGATTATTGTCATTGGATTTTGTGCCATCTTTCTGTGTAGGTTGGTTGTTCTTTTGGTTTATGTCTCGTCTTATGGTAGATCATTCAGTCCTTCTTTTTAAGGTTGGTTTTGATTTTACAAAGTTCCTAAGCTGTTGTTTATCCAAGAAGTTGTATCTTTCCTTCAAATCTGAGTGAAAGTTTAGCTGGATAAAGAATTCTTGCTGAGGCGTTCATTTCATTAAGTTTTTTTACTATATCCCACCACTGCCTTCGGGCTTGGAGGGTGTCTTCTGAGAAGTCTGCTGAAAGTCAAATGGATTCTCCTTTGTATACAATTTCCTTCTTTGATTTTGCTGCCTGAAGAATTCTTTCTCTGTCTATGGCATCCATTACTTTGACTAGAATGTGTCTTGGGGTCTTTCTATTGGGGTCTCTTCTTGCTGGTACGCATTGGGCTTCTTGGATCTGGATGCCTTCATCCTTTAACTTGGGGAACTTTTCAGCCATGATGGTTTTAACTATTTTAATTTCCTTGGGGTTACTTTCCTGTCCCTCTGGGACTCCGGTGATTCTTATGTTGTTCCGCCTGGCTTCATCCCATTGTTCTCTGTTCCGTTGATGATCCATTTTCCGATCTTTTTCCATCTTATGTAGTTCTCTGAGTGCTTTCTGCAGCTCATCTTCAGTCTCACTGATTCTCTCTTCTGCTGCTGTCATCCTACTGTTGAGAGCCCCGATTGTGTTTTTCATTTCATCTACTGAGTTTTTTTTTTTAATTTTTTATTTTTACAATTACAAAGATATACAATTAAAAAGTTCATATTTAGATTTTGGTCATACAGTGTTCCAGCACCCATCCCGCCACCGGTGCCCATATCCCACCACCAACCTCCCCAGTTCCCTCCCCCCTCCCCAGCCCTGCTCCATGGCAGGTTCTTTATTTCTTTCAGTTTCTCTCTCTTTCTCTTTTCCTTCCCTCCAGACTATGGATTACAGATAATACATTAAAGGGTTGTCATGTGTATCTTTTTGCCTCTATTTAATGCTCAGTTCTAGGTTGGCATTAGTACCCTCGACAATTGTTACCACACTGTTCCATTTTTTTGTCTTACCTAACCTCTGACTCCCCACACGTTTGTGATAATTTCCACCTTTGACAAGACCTCCTGATATATGTTTCATTTGACCTTGGATATTGGTATCTTAATATGTACATATATATTTATGTTATGCAGATAAATGCAGTCATTCTGTGTCTGTCTCTCTCCTTCCGGCTAATTTTGCTCAACATAATCTTCTCCATGTCCATCCATTTATAGGCAAATTTTATAACTTCATTTTTCCTAATAGCTGCATAGTATTCCATTGTGTAGATGTACCAAAGCTTCTTTATCCAGTCATCGATTTTCGGGCACTCTGGTTGCTTCTAGATTCTGGCTATTGTGAATAATGCTGCTATGAACATAAAAGTAGGGATGGTGTTTCCGCTGCGTATTTGTGGTTTCCCAGAGTAGATTCCCAGGAGTGGTATGGCTGGGTCAAATGGGAGTTCAATTTCTAGTCTTTGGAGGAAAGTCCATATTGTTTTCCAGAAAGGCTGTACCAGCCGGGCATTCCCACCAACAATGGATGAGTGTCCCCTTTTCCCCACATCCACGCCAGCACATGTTGTTCTTGCTCTTTTGAATATGTGCCAGTCTCTGTGGTGTAAAGTGGTATCTCATTGTTGTTTTGATTTGCATCTCTCTGATGATTAGTTATGGTGAGCATTTTTTCATATGTTTCTTTGGCCATTCGAATTTCTTCCTTGCTGAAGTTTCTGTTCATTTCTTCTCCCCATTTTTTGATGGGGTTGTTTGTTTTCTTCTTGTAAAGTTCTACCAGTTCCTGATATATCCTGGAGCGACAATATTTCTATTTGCATGGTTCTCATTTCTGCTCTCATTTCTTCCCGTAGTTTATTGACTGCCCTTTCAACTGCTTCGCTTATGTTCTCCTGTATTTTATTGGACATCTGCTCCATTTTTTCGTTGAGCTCCTTAAACATCCTACCAATTTCTTCTCTAATTTCATTGTCAGAGAGATCATGCACATCTGTATTCGCTTTTGAGTCTTCCCGGTCAATTCCTTTATCTGTTCTTCGAGCTGGGGATCTGCGTTGTTTTCCCATGGTGTTGCGGTGTTCAGGGATAGATTCCTCTAGTGTACTGTTCTTTTTTTCTTGAGGGTATTACCTTCCCTGAGATGCAGACAGGCTGGTGTGAGAGTTCAAAATGACGGTTTACTTCCGGTTCCGCCTCGGACTTCTGGGGTTGTAGTTCCACCTTCTGCCGAGACCTGGGGCTCTACCACGACACCAAGCACTCATCTGGCCAGCCACACACCCCAGGGACGCTAACTGATATGCAGACAGGCCGTGTGAGAGTTCAAAATGACCAAGACGTTTTTTAAGGTTTTGAAGAAAAAAAGACTGCTGTGTATGATGTTCAGTGTCAAGATTTTAGAAGTAAGTTTTCTAATGTTTTGTTTACAGGTAAAAAATAAAAAAATAAATTAATAAATAAGGAGAAAAAAGTGTGAACTCCAAGTATAGTGATCAGTATCAAAATCTGCTAAAAACTAATAAAAAATTTTAATGCTTTTGTTCAGAAATTTAGAGGAAAAGAACTTGGCTGCTGCAGATTCCTTCTATGATGCATGAGGTTTTGGACTCTGATCACAGTGCTCATTACAAAACTGTTTGCTGAATCAATGAAAAAAGGTTTTTCTAATGATTATGTTCACAGGATAAGATAGTGTAATGCAGTAAACTTGTACTACAGTGCTCAATACTGAGACTCCTTGAACAGTGCTCACTACAAAAAATTTAACAATCTGCAAAATATTTTTTCCTAATGTTTCTTTCACAAGGTGTTGAAGTTTCTTCATGTTCTTGCATTCCTGCCAAAGCCTTAAAATCTCTATTTGTGATTAATCTCGAAAAGTGCTTTTGTCTCGCCTAAAATTAAGCTACAGGAACAGTTACTAGTGTCAGTGTTCCCTTGCTGAAGATGCCTTGCAAGATGCCTGTACCATTGTTCCAGACACCTGTCACAGTGCTCGAGACTCTTGTTCCAGTGTTCCTGAGACCCGATCCAGTTTTCCTGACAATTCAATGAGTTCCTGATCGCTGTTCTCCAGAGACTCATACTCATATGATCACCGCTACTGCTGGTCCAGAAGTAGCCACAGACTTTGTTCCAGACACCCGACTTTATGTAAAATATGGCAGATTGACTCACAAATTATGGACAGTGCAAACTATAGTCTGTTATAATCAGACAGCTAGAAATGCTTTGTCATGAACATTGCTCTGGGTCCAAAAACAAGTTAGGGTCCAAAGTAACTTGTATAATCATTTTGTGATTGGAATTGTTTTTTCTTACCTTAATTTTCTGTATGTTACTAAATATTTTGTACTTTTTCAATTTTATTATAGTAAACTAATCAGGGGAGTTGTTGCAGAACACATAAAAGCCTAGGCCTCTGCATCTGCCCTGGATTGCCTCCTCCAGGAAACTTCATAGATAGGGGGTAGTCTAAATGTGGCAGTCTTATCTGACCATGTATTTTGTACTAGCTAATATAAATATTCTCTCATGCTACCACAATCATCGTGGGACTAGCTAGATCTTACCAGCGTATTTGCCTGGCCATGTTAGATCTCTAAGTAATTATACCAGAGAGAAATGCTGTTTGTCACCAACCAAGCAAGCAAGGCTCCCTGATAACTCAAAGGCAACTAAAATACAAAACTACCGTGAAGTAGATGAGACTCTTGTGAAGGCTTGGAGAAATATTTAACTAGCATTAGTATTAGTCTTTGGTACAGAGACATGCCATCTCAGAAAAACCCATTCTCTACCCTATAAAGGAAATTCCAGGCAGATCTTGGTTCAAGACATTAGGCGAGGTGCTGGGAGATATTACCTGAGGGCATTTGACCCTTCCTGCCAGGGGAAGTTACATTTAGCTTATAGCTCCTCCCAGCTCTCCTAGGAGGCTTTGAATTAGCTCTGGGTCCTTGTAAACAGCCAGATGGCCTCCTGAAGTTGCTACATTTCTATAGAGCTATTTTCCTGTTTTCATCTTCTAGATAGCCCAGCCCAGAATGGGGTGGGCTGGGAAGTTTTGGGTGGATTTATAGCTATAAAATAAGCTGCAAGAAGAAAGAAGCCCCTTCTTTTTTTCCCCCTTTTGCCATTTCAACTTCCCTTGGCATTTTGCTTCTCTGTCCTCTCCATTCTCTGTTGGGCCTCAACATGCGGTGGCAGCCATCTTGGCCTACTCGTGGTTGGGGCCTAGCTGGGAACCCAGAGTCCGAAGGCTTTCCCTGCTCTTGGATTGTATACTGGAACCTGTGATAGTAAAGCCCTTTTAAAACTGCATCGGATTCCTGAGTCTTCATCCATTCCTCGGGATTGATGTAGGCAGGCAGATATGTGGAGGGTGGGGGGGCACATGGCAATGAATCTTTGCCCTAAGTATTTCCAGTGTCACCATTTGGAACCAGGAACCAAGACTTGATAAGACCCAATAACCAATGCAGGTGGGCCTCACGAGTGGCTTATGTGAGGCCGGGAAGGGGAGAGAGATGGTTGCTTTCTCCCCATCAGCCTCTGCCGCCCGGACACACTGGACAGGCCTAGATAAAGGCTGCAATAAGCTCCTGCACAGCATGGGCCTGAGACCCACCAGCCCAACAAGGTGGCCTTCAAGCCACACCTAATGTCAGCTTGATCTCTCGACATGGGAGTTGACCCCCACCACCCCAGACTTCTTGGGGAGCCACGGACTCAGGCTGGAGTGAGGGAATTGCTCTTTGCAGGAAAGAAAAGTCAGTCCTAGGCCTTACCCAGGGTTTCCTCAGGGTTCTTGCCTTTCTCACTAAAAAAGAATTTTCAGGAGTCGACAAGCAGTGAAGTTTTATAGATTTTATTAAGGAAGTTTTAGGAAAGGGAAGTAGGAGAGAAAGTAAAAAGAGTGAGAGAGAGTAACACTCTCAAGGGACAATGTGGGCTACTCCAAAGACAGAGAGCCCCAACTGATTTTCAAGTGGGCTTTTATACTCTTGGGCTGAAATTTCCTGGATTCTCTGTAAACTGGGTCATCAAGGTTGGTGGGATTATGGGCTGGGTCAAGAAGGTGTATCCAACTTCCTCAGAATCTGTTGTTGGTTAATAGGTCTTATCAAGTCTTGGTTCCAAAGGTGACTCTGAGCATCTTTAGGGCAAAGATTCATTGCCATGTGTGCACCCCCCCCTGTCTGCCTGCCTACATCATCCTGACATTTTGAGAAATGTAATATAAATATTATAAATTACAGACTCTGAATAGTAAGTATGTAAATATATATAAACTTGATTTATATAATAATGATGATGAAGACTTTAATATTATGCTAAATATGTTCAAATTTCTCATGTAATAACTCTTCCTGACTATAGGGAGAAACCAGAACCAGTGTCCTATCAGCAATATGACATGCTTGTTAAACAAGACAACTAAATCTAAAGGGTAATGCTGCCTTGGACACTAGAGGAAAGGTAGTGACTCCATGCTATAAGGTTAGATATAAAAACGTATAATTAGATTGACATTTTGAAATCCATTATCTGATCACAGAAATCATTTAGATTTCTTCCTTAGAAACATGCTTGTTTCACATCTCCAGCACAATGGGCATTACATATTTCCTCAATTTATTTCATAGAAATGAACAAATTTAGGTGAATGCTGATTATTTGCAGTAGAGAATCTTAGCATTTACATTTGTGGGAAGATTTCCTTGGGTGCAATATACAAAAAATGACTAAAATGTCCATGGGTATTGTAAAACTTTTTATATCTGTATGATACAATGCATGTAACAGTTATGAACAGGTCAGAAATGCTTCAAGCAAAAAGAACCAAAAAACATGAAGTAAACTGAAGGTTGCGATGGAAATTGTAGGTATTAAGAGATTCAACTATCTGCATTTCTAAGCATTCAAGAAGCACAACACCATATGCTTGACCTTAGTTTCCCAATATGGAGTAGTACATGGTCAAAACAACCAAAAGTGAACTAGCATCACTGGGGGTGGATTCTAGGTTCCTGCAAACTTTGAGAAACTCTCACTATTAAATACCCAATGAAAATTAAGGTGAAATCAATTATGTTCCAGATAAAATATTGCTGTTGGAATTATTAGCAACAGAAATGAACTCTTCTGAAAATATTAATGATAGGTTTTTATACAAATCCAAACACATAGCAGTAAAGGGAGTGAAAAAGAGAACAGATAGAGACAGAGACAAAGAGATATTGATTGGTTCAAGTAATTATAGAAGCTGGTAAAGCCTGAACTCCCTGGAGAAATTTGGTTTGAAATCAAATTAAAGTCCAGTTAAGAGTTAATGCAGAGTCTTGACACCACAATTAAGTCTTAAATTCATGGGACAGGTCAGTAGGCTGTAAAGTCACAGTTTCAGGTTGTAAGCTTGAGAAACAATAAAATTTTCTTAGGGAAAATTAGTCTCTTTTAAGGACTGTAGTAGATTAGAAGAAGCACACAACTGATGTACGATACTTAGCTTTTTTTAAAAGACAACTTGTTATAAATATCAATTATTAAACTTTATAGCAATATTTAGACATTGTGGTTGGATAAAACCATTGACAAGTGATCAAGTGATGTAAATATCGACTATTGTCTACTAATTGGGGGAAATATTAACTCCAGACTAGAACTAAATGTTGAATGTACACAAAGGGATTTACAAGTTAATCCCTACGTGTCTGTAGGGCAAATCATAATATGTAAGAGGAGAGAGAAAGACAGAGAGAGAGAGAGAGAGAGAGAGAGAGAGAGAGAGAAGAAAATGGTAAGTGCCTGCTATAGAGGAATGCTGCAGGAATGGGGAGGGAATTTTGGGCCATTGGTGGGAGGAATAGGGCACTGGTAGAGTCAAATGGAAATGTTACTGGTGCCCGCTCGAGCAAATTAATGAATAATGGGATGTCAAGTTATCAAATGATCAAGAAACAAATTACTTTCTAAAAAATTGTGATGTTGCCAATACACGTGTAATGTATGAGTGCAATCCAATGTCCTTAGAGTTGCAAAGGAATCAAAAAATATCATCAATATGGAAAGTGATATATTGGCTGGAAATATTAAGGGGATTTTCAGATATTATATTTAAAATTCACAGACATCTGGGAATATTCTACAAAAAAAATTGTAAAATTTTTTCAGAATTTTGGATTAGTATAGAGGATAGAAGAAAACTTTCAAAGAAAAGCAATTAAGTAAATGAGTGAAAATCAACATAGCTAAATAGCACAGTGCCAACTAGGATGAAACAATGTTTCAGACCAAATCATAAAATGGCAATCATAGTAAGACTGAAGGAAGAAACTTGATCCTATTAAGTTATAAAATCCTTAGGAAAGTTTTTATTTAGAGAATAGAGAGATTAGAGTTAATGAACTAATCAAAAATAATGAAATACTTAGAGAAAAAAAACAGAAACAGAACAAAAACTTCAAATCACATGAATAAAGAAAAAATTTCTTAAAGTTTCCAAAAAGAAGTCTCTAGTGTGCTGGTTGGCAGCAGAATTCTAACATCTAGTGCTAGATGTTAGCAAGCAATGCATTAATGTCTTAAATGATTTAATGGAAAACATTTTTGTTTAGTTAGAGGGTTTGGGCAACACCTATTGGTGCTAAGTTCTAATTCTAGCTCTGTTGTCAAAATTGACCCCTGATGGTGCAGTTCTATGGATTTGAAAGGTCTTCCAGGTCAGACAAAGGCAACCCTGTGTCATCTTACTCTTGTGCATGTCTCTGACCTGAGAAATTGCTTTTGATTCTAAACATGTATTTGAAGGAAAACTAACACTTAAATGTGATGGTGAAATGATGGATTTACTGAACTTCCAGAAAACATAAAATTTCAATATCCACGTCAAAAATATTTCATGAAAGAAATATCTGAAATTATACAAAATTAAGTAAGGAGGAAATATATAGATTCAAGAAACACTATGGATAAATTACAAAAGAATCCATTCAGGAAGCTGGAAAAGTAAAGAAAAAAAGAAAGCAAACACGCTACCTGCTGTGCTATCACTCTGCCCTTAAAACAGGACGGTATTGGTAGAGAGATGGATATGTAGACCTATGTAATATAACTGAATATCTCTAAACACTCTCAAATATACCATCACTTAATATTTTAAAAAGGAGCAGAAAATGTTACCTGAAGCAAAGAAACCCTTTTCAACAAATAGTGTTGGGATAACTGCACAGGTACATGTAAAAATATGGACTTAGGCTTCCTTCTAAGACCATGCCCAAAAAGCAGATCAAAATGTATTAAAGATCTCAACATCAGACATGAATCTATAAGATGCATAGAAGAAGACATAGGAAAAAATACCCTACGGCACTGAAGCTAAAGGCATATTCAAAGATGAAACACCACTGACACAGCAAATGGAAACAAAGATAAACAAATGGAATTATATAAAAGTGAAAAGCTTCTGAACCTCAAAAAATAGTGACCAATACACTGAGACAGCCCACAGACTTGGACTTAATATTCACCCAATGCCCATCTGATGAGGGGTTAATATCCATGATACATTAGGCACTGGCAGAAATTTATAAGAAGAAAACAGCCAACCCAATCAAAAATTGGGGAGAAGAAAAAAACAGAGCCTTACAAAAAGAAGAAATTTGAATGACCGAAAGACATATGAAAAAGTGTTCTTCATCATTAATCATCAGGGAAATTCAAATCAAAACAATAATAAGGTGTCATCTTACAACACAAAGACTGGCGCACGTCCAGTTGGGCAATAATAACCAGTGCTGGTGTGTATGCCGTGAGAAAGGGATTCTCATCCTCTGTTGGTGGGAATGCCGACCAGTCCAATCCTTTTGGAAAACAATCTGCACATTCCTCCAAAACTAGATATTCAGCCCCATTTGACCACCAATACCACACCTAGGAACATACTGTGGAGACCCAAAAATACACAGCATAAATACTTTCTGCACTTCGATATTCATCGCAGCTCAATTCACAATATCCAGAACCTGAAACAACCTAAATGACTGAGAACAGAAGACTGGATAAAGAAAATATGGTACATCTACACAATGGAATACTATGCAGCTGTCAGCAAAGATGAAATCATGAAATTTACCTTCAAATGGATGGAGACAGAGTGGACATGGAGACTATCATGCTGAATGAAATTACTCAGAACGAAAAGGACAGATATATGATGTCTTCATTATGAATGGGATGTAAATATCTTCATTATTAATGGGATGTGTTGGGTGTTCAAACCCAATCCATCAAGATCCTTCGTGAGCTGTATTACTGATTCACCACCAGGATCTCACCATTCTACAAAGAAGTGATCATTGATGTCAAAAGAGGGGTTTAGCAGGGTGATACCATTTCACCAAAATTCTTCAGCGCCACTCTCAAGAACATATTGTGACAATTAGAATGGGAAGGAATGGGAGTGAAGATAGACTGTCAACAACTACACCACCTCCACTTTGCTGATGACATCATTCTAATAACACCAAACATTAGCCAAATGGCAAAAAAGCTGGCTGACTTTGACCGAGAATGTGGAAAGATAGGTCTACAGCTGAATCTCAGCAAAACTATGTTCATGAAATATGAACTAGTTCCAGAGGCCCCATTCACTCTCAATGATATAAACATCTCTGAATGCAGCAGTTATGTGTACCTAGGTCAAGGAGTCAACATGATGAACGACCTAAAACCTGAGCTGAGCTGGATGAGGAGAGTGGCATGGAATGCCTTCAAAAGCGTTGAAGAATAGGTAAAAAGACAAAGAACCTCCAACTCCGGAGGCACATCTCTTTGACTCCACCATTCTCCCTACGTTAACATATGCCTCAGAGACCTGGGCCCTACAAAAGCAGGATGAGAATGCTATTTGGGTCTCCCAAAGAGGAACTGAAAGAGCTATGCTTGGAATATCACACCTCACTCAAGTGAAAGAATGGATCTGGAACTCCAACCTCCGTCACTTTTCCTGAGTCAGGGATGCTGTCTTGTTTGCCAAGGCGTCAAAAAATCAGATAAGCTGGACATATAATGCGATTTGGAGTCTAGACGCTAGACTAGAGCTGTTACTGACTGGATCCCACGGGATGTCAAAAGATCACGTGGCCGCCCACCTTCAAGATGGTCAGACTTCTTCTTCAAATGGTTTGAGGCTCTTTGTACTCCTGAAGCAATCAGATGCCATTGGGCTACACTGGCACGTGATAGGGTCAAATGGAAATATTACTGGCACCTGCTCCAGCAAATCAATGAATAACGGGATGTCAAGTGATCAAGTGATCAAGTGATGTAAATATCTACTATTGTCTACTAATTGGGGGAAATATTAACTCCAGACTAGAACTAAATGTTGAATGTACACAAAGGGATTTACAAGGTAATCCCTACGTGTCTGTAGGGCAAATCATAATATGTAAGAGGAGAGAGAAAGACAGAGAGAGAGAGAGAGAGAGAGAGAGAGAGAAAATGGTAAGTGCCTGCTATAGAGGAATGCTGCAGGAATGGGGAGGGAATTTTGGGCCATTGGTGGGAGGAATAGGGCACTGGTGGAGGGACAGGTGCTAGGATAATGTATGACTGAAATCCAATCATGAATGTTTTTGTTACAGTGTATTGCATTGTAGTATATTAAAAAATAAAAAACAAACAAACAAACAAACAAATAAAATAGTGAAAACATAAAAACATAATTCTGTAAATGCACCTGTGAAAATACCTAAAGTGAAGTAAAAAATTGACATAAATAAAATGAGTAGAAATTTCCAAGTATCAGTTGAAAGTTCTAATAGTGTTACTTTAATAAGTAATAGAATTTGCAATAAACTTGAAATTTTAAAGTATTTGCATAGTGTTAATTATTCTGACTTAGTTTTAATAAGAAAATACTCTAACATGCATCAAAATAATATTCTTTTTAAATACATATGAAGCGTCATCTATATATCATGCTTACTGCAAAAAATGAAGGCATTATCAATTTAGAATTATTAAACTAATGCAAATCTTTCAGCCAATAAAAGGAATAAATTGAAAATAAGAATATAAATCGATAAAATCAATATATTTAATATTAAGTTAAAGGGGTTCAGGTCAGTGGTAGACAATTGTCTTACATGTATGTGATCCTAGATTCTTAGCATTGTTTAAGTTGATTTAATTTAATTTTTGTACAGATAATTTGTTTTTAATTATTAATATACCATAAAAGCAACCACAGGAAGACTGAAAAAGAAGTTAAACTCCATAAAGTTGAACATATTTGAGAATCATGAGGCAGGCTTGCCCTTCGAGCCCATGCTCTCCCTTGAGCACATAGCTGGCTTCCTTGTCTCTCTGTGCTTACCTCTTTCCAGTCTTAAGAAACCTGTGTCATCTCTTGAGTAAATACTTGCAGACTAATACAGTGTATAGGGTGCCCACCATGCATGCAACTCTCTCTGTTTCATTCCCCAAATAATTTAGTGCTCTCAGGTACCACCAAAAATGATTCCTAAGCATAGAGCCAGGAATAAGTCCTGAGCATATCCAAATGTGTCCCTCATACACACCCACTCCATGTTAAAAAAAATAGAAGAGACAGGAAGGGAAAACAATGTCCTCTATTAGGAAATACCACAATAGCAAATATTCTCTAAATATTAGAAAATACCAGAATAGCTCTTTGTATTTCTGGTGTGAGCACATGCCCATGGGCTGCACTAGCATGTGACAGGAAGTTTGGAGATGTTACTGCTGCCCACTCAAGCAAATCGATAAACAATGGAAAGACAAGTGACCAGAATAGCAAGATTCACTAAATATGTCATAAAACTAGTATGGTTATGATTTGAAACACAATATTTAAATAAATTAAGTATGCTCACTAATACATGACTTTTAAAATTTTTATTATACCACATTGAGATATATAATTACAAAGCTGTTCATTATTGGGTCTCAGACACAGTGTGCTCCAGCACCCAACCCTCCACCACCCTTTTAATATCCCAAATTTCCCTCCTCCCTCCTCCAGTCTGCTTCCATGGTAGACATTCCCTTCTTATTCTCGTTCTTGTTCTTGTTCTTGTTCTTGTTCTTGTTCTTGTTCTTGTTCTTGTTCTTGTTCTTGTTCTTGTTCTTGTTCTTGTTCTTGTTCTTCTTCTTGTTCTTCTTATTGTTCTTCTTCTTCTTCTTGTTGTTCTTCTTGTTGTTCTTTTTGTTCTTTTCTTCTTCTTCTTCTTCTTCTTCTTCTTCTTCTTCTTCTTCCTCCTCTTCTTTTGCTCTTGTTCTAGTTCTTGTTCGTCTTCTTCTTCATCTTCTTCGTCTGGCTTCTTTTCCTATCTTTTTATCTCTGTCTGTCCCTTTTCTTTCTCCCCTTCTCTTATACATTGTGTCTTGCAACACACACATTTAGGAGTTATTATATATTATATATTATATATATTATATATGATATTTTCCTTATTCAAAACAAATAAGTGACTTAGTCAATAGATTTTTTTCAGATATCCTTTTTAATTCTGGTGTTAGCATGGAATTCTATAATCCTGAGCTAGTGATTCTTGAGAGTTTTATGAAACATTTACATACAAAACTCTAATGCCTAACAAACTAGAGAGTTTATTGCACAGTCTTGGTTGAAGGGCCTGGGTCCTTCCACAAGTTTCCAGGTCTCTCATTTGCTTACTAAAGACTTCACTAGTTCTGTCTTTGCTCTCTAATCCTGTCTAACTCCATTCTCCATGTCCTTGCTGTATATGTACAAGACCTCTCCAATGCCATTCTCTACTAAGTGCAATCTATTTAAGTCTGATATTGCAGCCCTGGGCCATTCTTGGACTGTGACCTGACCTGTTCATGTAGACTAGTCCTGACCACCCTAGTATCAGCCTACAGCCACATTATTTGAAGGCACACTCCTTCTCTCTGTGCATGTCATTCTCTGGGTTTCTGAATATTCCCTCTTTCTGGGAGTGATATCTACCTCAACATGCACTCTCGTCATGGGTAGAGGGAGAGAAAGGGTGAATGGTAGTATAGAAAGGGAGAGAGAGGGGTAAAGAAGGTTGTGAGAGAGCAGGAGTGAACAGCTCACTTGGGACTTCTTATGATCTGAGGCCACTTTCCACAACCAGCCCTAATCTATATTTATTGTCTAACTTTTGTGTGAGTGAGAGTTAAAGTGACTGATTAAATTCACCAGGTCCTCAACACTTCCATTTGCAATGTAACAGTGAGAAACATCACTAAACAATGATGATAAGGCTGTCTTCTCAGTCTGACAGAGCTATTTATGAGTAATCTGTCCCAGATATTAAATTTCATATTAAATCAGAGTTTCTATCCAGAATTCAAGAAAAGGACGTAAGATAAGTCATATGTCCTATTAAATATTTCACCAGTCTTTAATTTAATGTGAGAAAGTGAGGTAAGCAACTAAATATTAGCAAGTGTTAATATCTCATTTATTATTAGAAACATATTTAGCAACATAGATGATTCTAAGAGTCTAAAAATGTACATTAAAAGACTAGATATAATTTGCATCTCTCTGATGATTAGTGATGATGAGCGTTTTTTCATATGTTTTTTGGCCATTCGAATTTCTTCCTTGTTGAAGTTTCTGTTCATTTCTTCTCCCCATTTTTTGATGGGGTTATTTGTTTTCTTCTTGTAAAGTTCTACCAGTGCCTGATATATCCTGGATATTAACCCCTTATCAGATGGGTATTGGGTGAATATTCTTTCCCATTCTGTGGACTGCTTTTGTATCTTAGTCACTGTTTCTTTTGAGGTGCAGATGGTTTTTAGTTTCATGTAGTCCCATATGTTTATCTTTTCTTCTAGTTGCGATGTTAGTGATGTTTCACCTTTGAAGATGCCTTTAGCTTCAATGTCGTGGAGGGTTTTTCCTATATTTTCTTCAATGTACTTTATAGATTCAAGTCTGATATTGAGATCTTTAATCCATTTTGATCTGATTTTTTTTAAATTTTTTATTTTTTACAATTACAAAGATATACAATTAAAAAGTTCATATTTGGGTTTTGGTCATACAGTGTTCCAGCACCCATATGCCACCGGTGCCCATCTCCCACCACCAACGTCCCGGTTCCCTCCCCCTCCCCCAGCCCTGCTCCATGGCAGGTTATTTATTTCTTTCCGCTTTCTCTCTCTTTCTCTTTTCCTTCCCTCCAGACTATGGATTACAGAACATACATTAAAGGGTTGTCATGTGTATCTTTTGCCTCTATTTAATGCTCAGTTCTAGGTTGGCATTAGTACCCTAGATAATTGTTAGCACACTGTTCCATTTTCTGTCTTACCTAGCCTCTGACTCCCACACGTTTGTGATAATTTCCACCTTTTTGTGCATGGTGTTAGACATAGGTCCAAATTCATTTTTTACATGTTGCTGCCCAGTTTTCCGGGTGGTACAGCCTTTCTGGAAAACAATATGGACATTCCTCCAAAGACTAGAAATTGAACTCCCATTTGACCCAGCGATACCACTCCTGGGAATCTACTCTGGGAAACCAAAAATATGCAGCGGAAACACCATCCCTACTTTTATGTTCATAGCAGCATTGTTCACAATAGCCAGAATCTGGAAGCAACCAGAGTGCCCGAAAATCGATGACTGGATAAAAAGCTTTGGTACATCTACACAATGGAATACTATGCAGCAATTAGGAAAAATGAAGTTATAAAATTTGCCTATAAATGGATGGGCATGGAGAAGATTATGTTGAGCGAAATTAGCCAGAAGGAGAGAGACAGATACAGAATGACTGCATTTAACTGCATAACATAAATATATATGTACATATTATGATACCAATATCCAAGGTCAAGTGAAACATATATCAGGAGGTCTTGTCAAAGGTGGAAATTATCACAAACGTGTGGGAGTCAGAGGCCAGGTAAGACAGAAAATGGAACAATGTGCTAACAATTGTCGAGGGTACTAATGCCAACCTAGAACTGAGCATTAAATAGAGGCAAAACGATACACATGACAACCCTTTAATGTATGTTCTGTAATCCATAGTCTGGAGGGGAAGGAAAAGAGAAAGAGAGAGAAATGGAAAGAAATAAAGAACCTGCCATGGAGGAGGGCTGGGGAGGGGGAGGGAACCGAGGACATTGGTGGTGGGAGATGGGCACTGATGGCGGGATGGGTTCTGAAACACTGTATGACCAAAACCCAAATATGAACTTTTTAATTGTATATCTTTGTAATTGTAAAAATTAAAAAAAAAAATACTAGATATAATAAATTTGTAATAAAATCAATATAAAATATTACTTATCCTTTGTAGCAAAAATTTGGGGTAGTAATACAGCATGAAGGTTAAAGTAATGATCTCGCATGCTACTGATCTTAGTTTGATCTTGGTAACACTTATTTTCCAAATGTTCCTAAGAATAATCCCTAAAAAAGGGAACTGTCATCCACTCTTTGTGGGAATGTCGACTAGCATAGCCTTTTTGGAAAGCAATATGGACATTCCTGCAAAGACTAGAAATTGAACTCCCATTTCACCCAGCCATGCCACTCCTAGGAATATACCCTAGGAAGTCAAAAACACACAGCAGAAACAACATCTGCACTTTTATTTTCATAACAGCACTATTCACAATAGCCAGAATCTGGAAAAAATCAGAATGACTAAGAATTGATGACTGAATAAAGAAACTTTGGTACATCTACACAATGGAATACTATGCAGCTGTTAGGAAATATGAAGTTATGAAATTTGCCTATAAATGGATAGACATGGAGAGGATCATGTTGAGTGAAATTAGCCAGAAGGAAAAAGACAGATATAGAATGACTGCATTTATTTGCATGACATATTGGTATCATAATGTGTGTGTGTGTATATACACATCATAATATGTGTGTATACACACATATTATGATACCAATATCCAAGGTCAGACAAAACATAGATCAGGAGGTCTTTTAAAAGTGGAATTACCACAAGTATCTGGGGGTCGGAGGTTGGATGGGACAGTAAGGGAACAGTGTGCTAACAATTGTTGTAAGTAATAATATCAGCCTAGAACTGAGTATGACAGCAAAAGATACACATGATAACCTCTAAATATATGTATCACAATACACAGTATGTAAGAGTAGAAAGCGAGAGGGAGAGAAAGAGAAAGAGAAAAGGTAGGTTAGGGGGAGAGGGAAGGAATTGGGGACATTGGTAGTGAGAAATGGGCACTGGTGGAGGGATGAGTGTTGAAACAATATGTAATTGCATATCTCACAATAGTATATGGTAAATATAGGAAAATATTAAGAAAAACAGATAATAAAATCAAAGAGTTAAAAAAATCCCCATATCACAAAAATCCCTAAAAAAAAAGAATAATCCCTAAGAAAAAGCCAAGAAGTAAGCCCTGAGACGAGATGGGTGTGGCTCAAAACTAAAAAAAAAAAAGAAAAGAAAAAAATCCAAAAATTGAACCAAAAAAGACATGAATAATCAATCAGAACTATTATGAAGCAAAAGTTAATTTCATGAAGTGTTAATTATGCCCTGGAGAGAGAGTGTGAGTATGGCGCTTGATTTGCACGCTGTAACCTTGGTTCACTTACTGGCGCCATACTTGCCCCTTTGAACCCCTACTGGAGTGATCCCTAAGTGCAGAGCAAGGGATAAGCTCTGAGTAGTTGGATGTGGCACTTTAGTTTTTAAATTTTCTCATGTATTTATTGAAGTCCACAGAACATTGTTAAGAAAAATTTTTAAAAAAGTCAAGTAAACAATCCAATTTAGCTATCTTAATAGGAAAACAATGTGATGATATATATGCTTATGTGGTGATATATATGACGTATATGGTATGGTGATATATATTTTTCACTTGATCACTTCATCACTTGACATCCCGTTATTCATCGATTTGCTCGAGTGCGTGCCAGTAGCATTTCCATTTGACCCTATCACATGCTAGTGTAGCCCAATGGCATCTGCTTGCTTCAGGAATACAAAGAGCCTCAAACCGTTTGTTCCGGGTTTGAAGAAGAAGTCTGATCATCTTGTAGGTGGGCCTCCATGTGATCTTTTGACATCCTGTGGGATCCCTAAAACCTGAGCTGCGCAGGAGGAAGAGAGAGCAGCAAGGAATGCCTTCAAAAGCATCGAAGAAGTAGCTGAAAAGACAAAGAACCTCCAGCTCTGGGCACATCTCTTCAAATCTACCATTCTCTCTGCATTAACATACGCCTCAGAGACCTGGGCCCTACTAAAGCAGGATGAGAATGCTATTCGGGTCTCCCAAAGAGGAATAGAAAGAGCCATGCTTGGAATATCACGCCTCACTCAAGTGAAAGAAGGAATCCAGAGTTCTGACCTCCATTGCTATTCCAGAGTCAGGGACTCTGTCTTGTTTGCCAAGGCATCGAAAATCAGATGGGCTGGATATGTAGTGTGATTTGGAGACGACCGCTGGACTAGAGCCACTAACGACTGGATGCCACTGAATATATCTTTATATATTTAATATGTACAAGCAAACTGTAATTGCCTTAAATGTACAAAAGTCAAAATGAACACTTTAAAAAGGTATTTTTTTTAATTTGGCTTGAGAAAAATGTAAAATATTTGTTCTAGCCACAAAATTTTAGAAAAAGAAAATGTTGAAAGACTTTATTGTATAAAAATATTTTCTAGGAATATCTTTATGATAAAGAAAATATAACTAAAACAGCAGCATAGTATCATGAATTTGGAGATCTAAACATACCAAAATATGCATCCTGTATTATGTAATGCATATCTTATAGATTTCTTTTCTCAATACTGACCATTGAATCATTTCACCCTTGCCTTCCTTACCTTCATTTTATGCTGATGATCATATTGGTGTATCTGGGAGACACACACATGACTGACTGTTGTGCTCTGATGCTTTAATTGTGATGCTCGCATGGGACTTCACCTCAGGTTACAGTGCTTCACTTTCACCTAATGCACTAACCAAAGCCTCCAGTCCGTCTTTTCTGTACTATTGGAGGACACACTGCACAGTTCATGCTTTGCAAATAAGTTATTGCACTGCAAGATCATGGAACTCACATATATTTTTTAATTGTGGCACTTTTAGAGGGTTGATATTACTTACCAAAATGCATTCATTATGAATTTTGATGAGTTTAGTCTAGTGACATCAAATCTTCACCTTGCATGAGTAAAAGCTAAACTACTGAGCTAAAACCAAACAAAACACTTGTTTAAATAAAGAACACATAAGTGAGGCTCAGTAGAATATTCAAAGTTGAGGATCAAGTCAATGACCTAAAGGATAAAGACAGAAGCCAAGAAAAGAGAATATGGTAGAAAACTAATTAAAAAGAAAAATTTAGTGTTTTAGGACAAGAAATAATTTTATTAATAATTGAGAAATTTTCCAATCTTACTGATGTAGAATCCAAAGAAGAAGAAAAGAAACAAAAACAATAAATCAGCCAAAATAGATTAATAAAAATACACTATTGTTAGGGCTTATAAATAAAGGAAGAGGAGGGGGATTGTGGTTCCCCCCTGAGGGGGGTCCCAAGGCCCTAGGCTCAAGAACCCTCTGTGAATTCCAATTCTAACGATACTTTGCGGGGTCAAGGGATAACTATGGCAGCAGAAGCCAGGGACTAATGGGGTCTCGGTCAGTACTTACAGTCCTTCGACCCTCTGGCCTGTATCCAGCATCCACAACATTCTCCTTGGCCTGTAGTTATAAGAAAGAACAAGGCCAGAACAAGGTTCCTGAAAGTTACTTGTAATAAATCTTGTTACTTTTTACTTTTTGAGTCACCTCGCTGCTGCTCACTGAAGGAACCTCTCTCCAGGGACCTCTGGCTCTCTCCCAGCAGGTTCTCCTGCAGGCTGATCTCTTCCAGGCATCTCTGCAGGCTCCTCTTTTTTTCAGGGCTTCCCTGTTCTGGCAGTCTTTGTTCAGGGCATCACTCCTCAGGTCCTCTTCCAGGACCTCTTTTTACATGACTGGTTATTTTTTACGTCCTATCTTTTCATGGCTTTTCTCTTCAGGCCTCTTTTTATATGGACTAAGAAGCTTTCGGATAAATAGTAGTTAAAGAAATAAATGCCCACTTAACGAGTTCTACAAGAAATACCCAACAGAAGCTAAAAACAAATTCAAAACCAAATACATCATCAAATAAAAACATGTAAAATTGGCAAGCTTGCTAAAATACAAGTTGTATATCTCTCACTTGATATACAAGTGAGAGAAAAACACTCATCTTTTATGCAGTAGACCTGGGTCCAATCTCCTGCATCAACATGTGATTATCTGAACTCTACTAGGAGTGATTCCAGAACAGGGTCAGTAGTAAGTCTAGAACACAGTTGGGTATGGCTCATGTCCCATGTGGCCCTCACCACCATCACTTGATCACTTGACTTCCCGTAGATCATCGATTACTCGAGCGGGCACCAGTAACATCTCAATATGTCCTGTCACATGTTGGACAGCCCAAGTGAATTTGCCCACTCCAAGAACATAAAGAGCCTCAAACCATTCCATCAAGTCATGGGAATGAGGTCTATAATTGTTACTCGTATTTGGCATGTCAAATACGACATGGGTAGCTTGCCAGGCTTTGCCGTGCAAAGAGATAATCTTCTAGTCACCTCAAGACTCAAGGATTTATTGATGAACCACACAGCCAAGCCGGGCTGCAATCAGCTCTCCTGCTGGGTGGAGTTCTGATGAGAGGGGAGTCCAGATATGGAAAATGGCGGTCGTCATGGTGTGGGGTTTCCTCTGGCTTCTTGAGAGGCTCTGCTGGGGTTGGCAGGCTAGGGCTAGAACCCGCCATCCCTCCCAGATGCCTCGTGATCAGCAGGGTACAGGGAGAGCAAGTAGCAGCTCTGCCGCTTGTGTGTTAGTCTCTCATAATTCCTCATTCCCCATAAACTCTCCAGTTTTATGCAAATAGAATGATTGTTGAAGTGTACAAATGAGAAAGATCCTGAAAGGACCTGGTGCTAAAATACATTGAATCTAAGAATAAACCATGGCGGAAGAGCCGCTGCACACTTGCACAGGTGTGGATGTGGAGTGTCTTTGTCTTGCAGTGGTTGGCTGTGATGGCTGGAGCTCAGGGTCACACCCACTGAGCCAGGAGACTGGGGACTGGTGGAGGCCCCCAAATCCTTGCTCGAATCCAGCAAGTGCGGCTACCTGCATGGCGAACAGGACCTAGGAGCTATGTAGGACATGACCAGGCGCTGGCTGAGCCTTTTGCTTTTCCCCAGGAACTCCATAGGGCCGCTCACCCTCACCACCATAACATAAAGATAATAGTCTAAAGGGATATGCAGCTGATTATCAGGAAAACACAACTCAAAATGAGTTACCACGTCACTCTGGCTATAAAAACATATTAAAACATATGGAAACAATAAGTGTTGTCAGAGTTATAATAGAAAAAAAACTCTTTAATGTGGGTACAAGTGTTGATAGATCATCCTCTTTGAAAATTCATTAGTAGATTTTCATCCCAGAAAATTAAAAATAGTGTTTTTCCAGCCAAAGAGATAGTATGGCAAGTATGGTACTTGCCTTGCATGCAGTGGACCTGGGATTGATCTCCAGCTACTCATACAGTTTCCTGAGCCCCATTATGAATGATCCCTGAATACAGAGCCAGAAGTAAGCATGGATCATGCCATGTGGTCCAATGAACCAACGAAATCTAAAGCTTTAGAGACTACAATTTTGCCACTGGGCATCTCTGAAAGGATATTTTTGTAGCTTTATTTTTAACAGAGAATAATTTACATTAGCAAGGTCTAGAATCAACTTAAGTGGTCAACAAAGATGAGAGAGTAAATTGTGGTTTATAGTTATAGAGGGCTGCACATATAATACACAATGATGATGTAGGAAGCCAAAGAGGGAAGGGTCCCCATAACAATAGAATTCATAGGCAGAAATAACCAACTAACCATAAGACTGTCAGAACCTACCTTGTGAGGACAGAAACTACGCCCTATAAGATAAGATCTATACCTGGAGCTAGTCCTGACAGAGGAGGCTAGACTCATCTTCCAAAAAAAGGGTCCTCCAGGAACAAAAGCCAATGAATGAAATTTCAAAGAAAACCATCCCAACTGTACTTCCTTGGCAACCACCCAAGAAACGGTCTCTTATCTAGGTAGAGAAGCACCAAAGGGTCAGCTTGGTGAAACCTTATGAAAGTCAACTTTAACAAAGGCAGTATACACATATGCTGCCAATCCCCTGTGCTGCTTGTGTCCACACAGCCAAGCACATGTGGTGCTCCAACACATATTTTGCCTGCATCTCCCCTCTTGAGATGTGTACTGGGCACTCTTCCACTCTTCTGCTTGGGAGGAGCCTGCATTCTCTCTTGAATATGTTATTCCTTTTTTCAATCCCTCCTTCCCTTTCTTCAGAGTCTCCAAAGAAAACATGGATTTTCTTCACTGCTAATTTCTTTTTGAAATTATTTTCTGAGAAAAAAGACAAGAAACTGGAAGACCTGTGTAAGAACAAGGGCAGGTCTTCCTTTCCTGCAAAGAGCAACTCCTTGCTCCAGAGTGGGTCCAGGGCTCCCTGAAAAATTCACATTTAGATTAACTCCCATGCCTGGCAGAAAAAGTAGATGTCAGATGTGGCTCACTGGCTACCTAATGGGTGTGACTCTGTTCCATGCTGCACAGGGTCTTATCACAAACTTTTATCAGTCCTAGCATTACCAGCCTACCTGGGGTGGCAGAGGTATATTTGTTGCAGGTAGACCCCACGGTTGTCTTATGTGAGGCCAGAACAGGAGAGAGATGGTTGCTTTCTCCCCAGCCGCCTCTGCAACCCAGGACCCGCTGGGCAGGCTAAGGACTGATAAAGTCTGTGATGAGCCCCTGCATGGTGAGGGCCTGAGCCCAACCAGCCCCACAAGGTGGCCGTCAAGCCACACCTGACATCCGCTTGATCTCTAGGCAGGGAGTTGATCCCCACCACCCGAGTTTCTCGGAGAGCCACGGACTCAGGCTGGAGCGGGAATTGCTCTTTGCAGGAAAGGAAAGTCAGTCCTAGACCTTACCCAGGGTTGCCTTAGGGTTCTTGTCTTCCTCACAGAAAACGAATTTTCAGGAGTCAATGAGCAGTGAAGTAAAACAGGTTTTATTGAGGAGGTTTTAGGAGAGGGGAGGGGGAGAGAAAGAGAGAGAGTACACATCTCAAGAGGGGAGATGGGGGCAACACACGTGCTCAGGCACCACATGTGTTCTGCCACATGGGCTCAGGCAGCATGTGTGTCCATGCAGCATGTGCACACTGTCCTTTGATCAGGACGGCTTTTATAGATTTCTCCCCAAGTTAGTCCCATATGGGGCTTCAACCTCGGTTACTAGGGCCATTGCCAAGGGAGTAGACTTTGGGAGTGGTCTTCTTTGACTGGAATGCTTTGGAGTCTTCTTTGAGCTGGGTTTTGGGTGGGAAGGCTGATTCATTTCCCTCAGGAGATTTAATCAGCTAAAGCCATTCACACATTCCCTCTGGCCTTCCCTTCCCCAGGATCTATTGTTGACTGTGGTTTTCAGTTTTCAATCAGGTGTGGCTCTAGATTTTTTTCTTTTTTAGGAATTTTAATTGCCATGTGGCGCCCCCTGTCTGCCTGCCTACACCAGATTCAGAGAAATGGTCTACTCTCTTCTCTCTGCTTCACATAAGGCAATGGCAATGGGTATGTAGCAGTGATAGAGTCTAAAACACTAATATTGGTACTATTGCAAAAATAATCATATTGAAATAAGCAAAGTTTCAGTTGCTACTTTTACAATATGGTAATTTAAACTAATGCTTACATTATAAAAATTTATTTACTTTATATTTACACAAAATATATTGGCCTTTATCATACATGCTTATTTCTTATTGAAAATTTTAATAGATATTTTTCTGGGCTATTTCAAGTGCAATAATGTGTGTGAATGGCGATAATGCCTACTATACTGAAATCAGAATTTGTTCCCAAACTCATTCTATTTGATACTATACATTGTGAAAATTACATCATTTTTATTTATTATTACATCTGAACCAATTCAGATTACTTTGTGTCCATCAAAATATTAGGTCAGAATCTTCCTGGGTTTGCATTTTGAATGAATAAATTAGTAAGAAAATTACAGCAACAAAATAAACTGGAACCAGGCTGTATTTCAACTCTCTCTGACAAGCATTTTAAAGTCATGAATGTGCATATGCTTGAAAATGTATTATTCTATAAATATTTGCATTACTACATTCTTACATCTTCAAAATTCAGTTTCTATCTTGCCGTAAATACCAACAGAGCAATAATAACAATGTGTTTGCTATTAGGAAATTATTGCTTTTCTGCTAAAAGAAACAGATTCCAATTCTATTTAAAAAGGTTCCAAGTTCTACATAACTTCTAAGGTTATATCTAAATTGATCAAGTTTTAATATTGTGTAAAGAATTCATGTTTCATGCAACTCATTAGTAAAGACAATCTCTGATCTTATCTGTTTATGGCCAGAAAATGTCCATGATAAATTATCATTTGATTTGAGATTAAATTTGAGAGCTATATCATGAGCATTTTAAGTTATTCATCACTCATTTGCTCTTCCTGTTCATTCACCCACATGCTGTCTATCTATCTCTAATAGTGTTATCCTGGAGAGTACTTTCATACTTTACAGTCTGTTGTCAAAACTGCAGGATTTTCTTTTTATCTGTTTTATTATCTGTTTCTTGACCTCTAAAGTAACATTCTCAGACATGAATTGCTTTCACTTCGACCCAGACAAAGTTGTCTCAGCATTAATATAAGGATAGTGATTTTACTCAACTTACTCTGTGATTAGTGAGCAACAGATGTGAGCAACAAGTATGGTAGCATAATAACAGTTTCTCTAATGAAAATATACTTTTAAAATGTACCATTCAAGGGGCCAGAGCGATAGCCCAGCGGGTAGGGCGTTTGCCTTGCAAGCGGCCGGCCCATGCCGGCCTGGGTTTGATCCTCGGCATCCCATATAGTCCCCTGAGCACCGCCAGGAGTAATTCCTGAGTGCAGAGCCAGGAGAAACCCCTGAACATTGTCGGGTGTGACCCAAACAGCAAAAAAACCAAAAAAAAGTATGTACCATTCTAATTTTATTTTTGTCATAATTGCTTTATTATGAGTAAACCATAGAGGATGCTTGTATCCAAACACTTAATTTAAAGAAAAGTGTATAGAATTAACATTTATACTTCTTTTTCTAGCTATAAGATTTTTGCTGCAACTGGTGATAAGTAATTGGAATTTATGTATATTGTCAGAATAATTTTCTTTAATCAGATCTTAACCTGAATAGATATGGTTCTTGTTTATATCATTCTTTTCTCCTATGAAGTTATGGGATTCTCTAGAGAAACTAAGTTCTTAAAACCTGAATTTACCACTTCATAGTTCACAGATGACCTTGTGGCCCATTCAAAATTGACTTCTCTGAAAGGACTGAGATGGCATAGACCAGGGAGGGATTGGTATCTTATTATATCTGTTACTGAGTCTACTCATTAATATTATGTAAAATTTCATATAACATTAAAAGTAATGCTAAGAACATAGTTTGTTTTTGTACAAGAACATATTCACGTCACACACTCTAGGCCCTATTTGGTAATTTAAAAAATTATGAGATAGTGTTCCTAACTTTATATTTACTTTGCCTTTAAAGAAATTTAGTGGTTCCTTTGAGTGTACTCAGTGGTTTCTTTGAGTGTACACAGATTTCACTTACTGCACAGTACTGATTTATAACAATCTGTTACATTTGTATTAATTGCTCTGTATAAAAAAATAGGCCATGGCCCCTCAGAGTATTTTTGTGATGAAATAAGCCCCCTAATTACTGCTAAGTGTGATCCATGAGCCTGGCTACAACATTTAAAGATAGTTACAATATTCAGCACTAAAATGCACATTAACAAAAATAATTATGACCAAGGTGAACATTATGCCAGTAAGTTAAAGATCGTCATAAATATGACCAAATTCTTAGAAGAGTCTTCTTGCAAGATTTTATTAAGGCAAAATAGAAAACTTAAACAGTATGGACAAGTGAAATAATAAAAGCAATAAGAACTACCCCTAAAATAGAAGCCTTGATTCACATTTTTTCTACTGAATTCTACCAAAACTTCATAGAGAAACTATTGCTGATCTTTTTAGAAATTCTTCAAAAAATGAAGACAAGGGAACTCTTTCAAACCACCTCAGTTCCCATATTAAACCAATATCCAAAGAAGGAAGCATATGACAAATAAAAACAACTATATATCAATATCTCTGATGAACCTATATGCAAAATTCATCAACAAAATCTTTAGTAATTTGAAAAGACAAAGTCATAGAAGAGTATTTGGTTGCTTTCCTTGCTTGTGGCAGACTTAGACTCAATCCCCAGCACCATATATTGTCCTCAAAGCCCTGCCAGAGTGATCCCTAAACATAGAGCTAGGAGTAAGCCCTAAGCACCACTGTGTTGCCCCAAACGATCAAAAATAGGTAAATAAAATAAATTAAATGATTGCATATCATGACAAAATGAAACATATTCCAAGTGTGCAGGGTTTATTAAACTTATACAGACCTATTTATAAAAAAAATGCCATATCAATAAAACAAAAGGTTAGAAAATATAAGTTTCAAAAGACTCATAGAAAGCTCTTGACAAAATAAATGTTATCAAAATTCTTAATAATATGAGGATATTTACCTCATCTTCAGCTCACACCATGATTAAATCATGAAGTGTTCTCCCCCAAGAGCAATTGTGTGATAACTAAGCTCACTTTCTCTGCATATTTTTAATATGATAGTGTAAGTTGTATCTACTGCAATTAAGCAAGAAGAAAAAGGATCCCTGTGTCAGAGAGATAGTGAAGCAGTTAAAAATTAAGATGTATACCTTGCCAGGTTTTAGCTTGTATGCCTTGCACTGGCTTGCCCCTATTTTGATCCCAGGCATCACTTGGTGCTCTGAGCTATATCACCTGAAGTCCTGGAAGCCTTGAGAGACACTGGCAAAATCCAGCACTGTTAGGTAGGGCTAAGCATCAGCAAACTTCAAACCTTTGCATTGAATTGTGGTACCAGTAGTCTGAGGATTGCTGGGAAGGACCACCTGATCTCTGCTTTGGAGGAACTTAGCCTCCAAAAGAAAATCATATATGTGTATACAATATATGTGTATATTATATATTATTTATTAATATAAATATGACACATAGTATTGGATAATATATTACATATAACATAATATGTATAACATAATATGGGTATTTGATATGTATATTAAATATTACATCCCATAAATATGCCTCAAGCCAGGTGTAAATTTACACAGATCTATCGAAGCAGCAGATCAATGGAATGAAGTTTCAAGCTACAAAATCAATGTATAAAACATGCTGCAATTCTACATGCTAGTGACATATTATTAAAGAACACTTTTTTATTTACAAGGATGTCAAAGTGTTAAATACCTGGAAATAAAATTAACAGATAGATGAAAAACTTGTACCTTGAAAATATAAAAAAATTCTTGAAAAAATAAATAGAAGACACAAAGAGATGTGAAAGTATACTGCAATCATGGATTTGAAAATGTTACATTATTAAAGTGCTTATTTTGTCCAAAATATTTTAGGCTCAATTTAGACAGAATCTGCTTCTATAGCCTCTCCAAACCCCTGAAGCCAAAATTTAGATGGAATGATAGTTCTCACTTTAAACCTTAATAAAAATCCATAGTAACCTAAACACCATGGCATTATAATCTAAGTAGACACACACAATGAAAAATAACTGAAGTCTGAGCAAAAAAGATTTCACACAAATGGATAGGTCATTAATGTAAATTACTCAAGAGTAATTTGAGAAGAAAATTCTTCTACAGTATTGAGAAGGTTGTGTGACCATTTACAAAAATAATGAACTTGGATCAGTATGTTATACAGAACAAAACTACTAAAATGGTTTAAAACTATGGAAACTGAAAATAAAATCTTTACATTGAAAATTAGGCTTCCTTGCCTCTCTTGAATATTCATTCTAAGTAAATAAAAGTGAAAACTAAGAAATGGAATGCCATCAAAATAAAAACTTTCTGCATAGCAGAAATGTCTGCACACATTCATTTCAGATTAGGGGCTGGGAGTGGAGTCAAAGTGTGGAAGGAACCCACGGAGCTGTAGCTGTAAATCTTTTGGTTTCATACCATACATATCATACCATACCCATGTCATATGCCTCAGGTTTCTGAAGTGTATGAAACCTCAGACACCTGACGTGTATGACATGGGTATGGTATGATAGATTGTGCCCTTACTACATTCAGTCATTAAAGTTTTCTAAGCGAACATTAATACAATAAAACTAACTTTATTGCAATTATATATCACAATATAAAAATACTTCCAGACATGTTGTTGCATATGAAAGTTTCACTTGCTGATTACAATGTGCACACTAATAACATTCTGCTTTTCTGAAAAATATCAGTTACCTCTCTGCTTGCAACAATAACATATATGTGTGTGTATACAACAATACCATACATATATACATATATATGTATAATATATAATATATATTTTCTCAATTTTAGACTGGAAATTCAAGATCAAATTTATCAGTAAGGTACATCCGGCAGAGCAGAAACCAGCTTTCCCCATTGAACCCCCTGCATTCCATGGACCACCAGAGCAACTTCTGTCCCGAGTCCACCATCCCGATGGAGCCTCGGAGGAGCCCAGAGAAACCCCCCACAACTTGCTGGCAGCGATCTTCACAATCCACACCTCCACAGCTGGTAAGATCTCCACCCAGCAGATTAATCCAGTCTCCAGCCCAGTTTGTCAGAAACCCAGCCTACAAGGACCCACTCTGCAGGGACCCGCCCTTCAGAGGAGAATATTTCAAGCCCAGGAATGCTTGAGCCTAAGACACAGGTACACCAGGCAGAGCAGAAACCAGCTTTCCCGTTGCATGTGGCCACTGTGGGGCCGCACGATTTACCTCCAAATTATCGTAAATATTCTACCCACCCCTCTGAGAGAGCCCCCAAAGTAATGAGAATATAGCGCCTGCATGGCAGAGCCTGGCAAGCTGTCCGATGCGTGTTCAATATGCCAAATCCTGTAACAGAAATGTTTATTTTCCTGAACCCGAAAGAGCCCTTAATACAGCAGCAGTAAGAAAGGCAAACAAGCAGTGCCTGATAAAATTTTATGGCCATCCTTGGCTGCCAAAACGAAGAAGGACTAAAATGACTGTCTGTACTTTCAATGCACGTACGCTGGCATCAAAAGCATATATTGAGGATCTGATGGTGAAAGCACAAAACATCAAGCACGACATCATTGGTCTGACTGAGATGAGGAGGCGTCAGTTGCATCATGCTGTATTTGACACTGGAGAAGAATTGTTCCTTGGAACGTGTGACGAAAAGAGGCATTGATGGAGTTAGTGACCTTGTCAACACGAACATGGCCGTCAACATTGATTCATTTAAATGCCTAACAAACCAAATAGGACGATTACACTTGAAAAGATGTGGCCCCCTGCCAGCAATTTCTATCTTCATTGTCTACACACCAACATCCACATACAAAGAAGATGAAATTGAGAAATTCTACATGGAACTGGAGGAGTTATATAAAAAAGATCACACCTTCTACAAGATCATAGTGAGTGATTTTAATGCCAAGATAAGACCAAGAAGATTGGCTGAGGAACTCCACATCGGGACCCATGGCCTAGAATGGAAGGAACAGGGTGAGAGACTATCTGAGTTCATCATGTTCACCAAGACCATCCATGGGAACTCACAGTTCCAGAAAGCTGAAGCGAAACGTTGGACATGGGAATCTCCTGGCGGACAGTTCCACAATGAAATTGACCACATCATCTTCAATCGAAGGTTTTGTCTGTCCGATGTAGCTGTAGTCCCCAAATTCCAAACAGGATCGGACCACCGTCTCCTTCATGCAAAATTCTACTTCCCGCAACGGGGAGAAAAGGCTGCAAAGTTTAAGAAGAGAAGTCCCAGAACGACCACCAACTGGGAACTTTTGGCACCATTGCAGCAACATAGGAAGATACCATCATTGACGACATCAATGAAGAATACAACCGACAGGTTCAGCACCTCAATGATTGTATGAAGAATGCTGAGAGAGAGAAGATACAAAAGGATTCTTGTCTTCAGAAACTCTTGACCTCATTCGCCAATGTGGCAAGGCGCGAGCCTCAGGAGACTAAATGCTAACGTCCAAGCTTGCTAAACAGTGCAGAGAAGTGATAAAAGAACACCTCAAAGACATAAGAGCAGAAATACTGGAAGATGCAACAGAAGCCGGGAAAAGCATTTGCACTGCCCGCCTGTCCTTCGCCAACTATAAGACAAAGATGACTGCCCTCCGACGACCATGATGGATCTATCACATCTTCCAGAAAGGCAATGGAGAAGATTATCCAGGACTTCTACTCAAATCTCTTTGATAGCCACATCCACCTGCCCACATACCAAATTCCACAGGATGGATATATCATTCCCAAGTTCTCCCTTCTGAAATCCGACATGCCATCTCGTCAGTAAAGAAGGGAACGGCACCAGGCCCAGACAAAGTCAGACCCGAACACCTGAAGAATCTGCCGTCAGTACTCATCAATACACTAGCTCGGCTCTTCACACGCTACCTGTCCGAATACAAGGTGCCCTCCCAATGGAAAACCAGCAGGACAGTTCTACTGTTCATGAAGGGAGACATTCACGACATCAGCAACTATCGCCCCATCCGCCTGTTGTCCGTCATCTACAAGCTGTTTACATGAGTTATCCTGAACAGGATTAGCAGAACACTAGATGAAGGACAACCATGCGAGCAAGCAGGCTTCTGGAAAGGTCCAATCATATACACACAGTAACCAAGCTCATTGAGGTTTGTAGAGAGTACAAGATGCCGCTCTGTCTCACATTCATTGAATTACAGAAAGCCTTTGATTCTGTGGAGACTGAAGCAGTCATCGAAGCCCTAGCAAAACAGGGTGTTCAAACCCAATACATCAAGATCCTTCGTGAGCTGTATTAATAATTCACCACCAGGATCTCACCATTCTACAAAGAAGTGATCATTGATGTCAAAAGAGGGGGTTCAACAGGGTGATACCATTTCACCAAAACTCTTCAGCGCCACCCTGGAGAACATCATGCGACAACTAGAATGGGAAGGAATGGGAGTGAAGATAGATGGTCGGCAACTACACCACCTCCGCTTCGCTGATGACATCGTTCTAATAACACCAAACATTAGCCAAGTGGCACAAATGCTGGCTGACTTAGACCAAGAATGTGTAAAGATAGGTCTACAGCTGAATCTAAAGAAAACCATGTTTATGAAGAATGAACTAGTTCCAGAGGCCCCATTCACTTTCAATGGAACAAACATCTCTGAATGCAGCAGTTATGTGTACCTAGGTCGAGAAATCAACATGATGAACGACCTAAAACCTGAGCTGCGCAGGAGGAAGAGAGCGGCATGGAATGCCTTCAAAGGCATCGAAGAAATAGCTAAAAGGACAAAGAACCTCTGGCTCCAGACACATTCTTTGACTCCACCATCCTCCCTGCATTAACATACGCCTCAGAGACCTGGGCCCTATGAAATCAGGATGAGAATGCTATTCGGGTCTCCCAGAGAGGAATCAAGAGAGCTATGCTTGGTATATCATGCCTCACTCAAGTGAGAGAAGGAATCCAGAGTTCTGACCTCGTCGCTACTCCAGAATACTATCTGGAGTATAAACGACACTGTCTCGTTTGCCAAGGCATCGAAAATCAGATGGGCTGGACATGTAATGCTATTTGGAGACAACCGCTGGACTAGAGCCATTACCGACTGGATCCCACGGGATGTCAAAAGATCACGTGGCCGCCCACCTACAAGATGGTCAGACTTCCTTGTCAAGACCCTGAATGAACGGTTTGAGGCTCTTCATATTCCTGAATCAACCAGATGCCATTGGGCTACATTGGCACGTGATAGGGTCCAATGGAAATGTTACTGGCGCCCGCTCAAGCAAATCGATTGATAACGGGATTCAAGTGATCAAGTGAAGTGATCAGTTACCATAGACCTAACAATTTTTTTAAGGAAGAGGATTTGGATATGTAGGGTAATAATGGTGTGTTTTAATATCACCATCCTATGGTTTGTTATGAACAATGGATGATAGAAAATAAACCAATACTTGGTATGGAAAGTGGTGGTACAGATTTATTCAATACATACAAATCCTTACACATTTTATACTCTGTGAAGTTGTATCAATTTCTAATCATGATGTTGAAATTTAGAAACAAATTTCATAATATATATTTGTTGGGGTTCATCGGGGTTCCCAACAGATATTGGGGGGTTGGCAGAGTCTCCTGACACATTTGAGGCTGAAAACCGTCCCCCCTATACCCATGACCGATGATCAGAAAAAAAGAACCATAGACTTCTTGATAGTCTGAGTTTCTACCACTTTAGTCAAGTCAAATTTGCTCTTGAAATCCTCCGAAAAGGTCAGGGCTTGGTAGATCCAAAAGGTGATGGACTTTGACCCTAATATAATGAGAAGGTGTAAAAAGCCCCTCTTTTCTGGAGGCACTCTGACAGGGGACCTCCCTCCAAAGAGAATCCTGCCCTGGGGTGATAGACCTGCCCAGGACAGAGCCAGAACTCTAATAAAGCACATATTGTCAACTCCTATTCTTTGCTAGTATAATGTTCACTTCTTAATAATATTTCTAGCCATGTTGCATGAACATAGTAAAAGATATAGACATTTATCTACACCTGGCATTAATTTTAAGGGTGGATTTTCCTGTGAACATCTTTCTACATATTCCAGACTACAGTCCTCAGGCCAAGTTAATTAGGTTAATTTTATCCTATCCCCCAACGTGGTCCTAAAACTGTTATTTATCTTTGTGTAAGGGCAAAAGTTTGTTCCATCACTGTACTCTTAGACTATTTTCTTGTTTATGATACTTAGGTTGTCCCATTTCAAGGTCAGTGTATATTATGGCTTGCCCTGAGTCCATCCGAGTTTCGTGACAGGACCTTTCTTTTGGTGTATAAGCAAGTAGAATCAATCTAAGAACAACTGAGATTTTAAGTTAGGATATTGATGGATGCCCAGGGAGTATTTCAGAGTTAATTAACTCCTATATCAGAAGTGCATAGACTTAACAGTCTTCCTGTGTCTATACAAAGGCTTTGCTCTAACATAAGAATATGCAAAGGACATACAGGAAAGAGGAAAACAACATTTCACTTATAGTGCAAAACCCAGGGCTGGCAAGTAGGAGACAGAGGGCTGTGAACAAAGTGTAATGCAACATATAATGTCATTACTAATATAAAATTTAAATAAGAATAGGAATATCTGTTATCAGGCACTAATTTTCAGGCACATCATTAAGAAAATTTATGATTTTCTTAATTTGACAAAATTTATGCTAAAAAAACACGTAGTTGGTTAAAAGCAAATTCAAGACATTATTTTATAAGCCAAAAAATTCTTTTGTTTTATTGGTGGGCTAAGCAGACTAAATGTTAATAACTTCAACATAAGAGTATCATGTTTTGTATTTCAATAAAAAACCTGAAGTCACATTACTGCTTATAGTTTTAAAATGTATATTCAGAATAATATCTTTGATCAATAATAACACATTTTTCCACAGTTAAAATATTTTTCCATTGGAATAGTTCCAATTTCTTTAATCATAAATGTCATATCTTAGACTTAAGTTTTGTGAGAAATTATACTTTAAAACCAAAATTATAGTCATTATAATTATTTCACTCCTTGATTAATATAAAGCTAACATTTGATTCATGTAAAGTTGGTGTTACTCAAATAATCATTAATCAGTAACTAGAAGACAAGCATAATCTAACTATAAACCAGAAAAGGTTAATTGTGCATTCTAATATCTGTCATTTTTTTTGCTAATGCATGCAACAATTTTTATAAGAAACCAATTATATTTTCGAAAATATTTATTTCTGTAATATAAACAGTTTGGCAACATGTTCTACAACATTGTAGATCAATAGCACAAAAGATATTGCCTTATTATTATTGGACTTGACAATATATATTTTAAATACTGACAGAAAGTGAGATTATAAATAGTAAAGATTAGTGTAGTATTTTCAATTAGTATTTTAATTATGTTTTATAATACATGCTGATACTTTTTATTTCTTAAAATAATGAGGAAAATCTTATCAGAATTACATATGACTCTGGTTAGTAATTTAAATGATGAAGCACCTTGATCTACAAATGCATTACAAAAACCCAATTGTTCAAGCTGTTCATGGAAGTCAATAATAGGACACAGACCATAACACTATTAAAGCAATAAACTCAAGAATATCAGAATGTCTGCTAAAATATCACCAATGAGTACTGAAATTTCATAATATACTATTAGAATATAGTACTCTAGTGCTTCCTTTCCTTTTTACTGTTTAGGTAACAAATATTATTGCAAATGTGATTGTGATTACTTTTACAGATTTCGAGTTTAGTCCCATACCAGACCATTACAGTTTGTATAACATTTTTTCATAAAAGTGGCTTTATTAATTTTTAGTGTTTTGCATAACACTTGGGCATGCTCAGGGGTTACTCCAGGCTCTGTACTCAGGCACTACTCCTGACTGTGCCAGGGGACCAAATGGGCTGCCAGGGATTGGACCCAGGTTGGGTGCATATAGACTAATGCCCTATCTGCCTACTATTGCTGAAGCCTGTGGCTTGTTATTTTGACATGGTCTTCACACTATAGAAGAAATTAGTCATTTGCTGACTTTATTGCTAATTGAATGAGTAGTAAAAAGAACAATAAAATAAGAGTAGTTTAACAGCATGATTTATAGAAGTATTTGAAATTATTTCATGACTCAAAAAAAGTAATTTTGTGTTTCAGCCATACTAGGAGGCACTAAAGGCTTAATTCTGGCTCATTGTTTGGGGATCGTTTCTAACATTGATCTGGGTGTCATTCGGGTGTCGCATATCAAACCTGGGACAGCTGCAAACAAGGTATGTGTACTATCCCTTGTAGCATCTGTCCAGTACTCAAAGAAGTAAATTTTTAATGCCAGATATTCATTGGGCTATGTATGCATACATAAAAACATAATTATGTTATTTTTTGTGATTTTATTTCGGTACTGGGAACTGACCTTACGTTTCATGTATACCAGAGACATATTTTACTCTTTCACCTTCCCTAAACTAATACTGATGTCATTATATGAAGTTATAATATCACATGAGAATGAAACTTTTACCTAAATTGAAATTTCTTTTCGTTTGTTTATTTCACTTGTTGTGACTCAATTTCAATACAAGTTATTTAACCAAAACAAAATATTTCCTCCTGAAATTTGAAGAAACCAAGTTATTAATATCCATTCATTCTTTAAAAAGTCAAAAAATATTCTAAAACCTATTAGACGTCACTTATCACTTATCTTCCTATTGTTCATCGATTTGCTTGAGCAGGCACCCGTAATGTCTATATGCATGGCTGTAGTGTGCAAGTGTAGCGTAATGGCATCTGCCTGCTCCAAGAACAAGAAGAGCCTCAAACCGTTCAGGTTTTTGACAAAAAAAAGTCTGACCATCTCATAGGTGGGTGGCCACGTGTTCTTTGAAGTTCCATGCAATTCAGTTGATAACAGCTCTATTCCAGTGGGCGTCCCTAAATCTCAACCTGTCCAGTCCATCTGATTTTCATCACCTTGGCAAACTAGAAAACATCCCTGATTCTTGATCATCAATGGAGGTCAAAACTCTGGATTCCTTCTCTCAATTGAGTGAAGCATGATACTTGAAGCATAACTCTTTTGAGTCCTCTTTGGGATAACCAAACAGTGTTCCCATCCTGTTTTTGTAGGGCCCAGGTTTCTGAGGTGTAAGGTAGTGCAGAAAGAACTATGGAGTCTAAAAGATGTGCCCGGCACTGGAGATTCTTCATCTTCTTAACCACTTCCTCGATGCTTTGAAGGCATTCCAAGCTGCTCTCTTCCTCCTGCATAGTTCAGGTGCTAGGTCATTTGTCATGTTGAGTTCTCAACCTAGGTATACATAACTGCTACATTCGGAGATCCTTATTCAATTGAGAGCAAATGGAACGCCAGGAACTGGTCTGTTTCTCGTGAATTGACAATCATAAGCAGTTAGAGGCAAATTCTAAAATATTGCTGACTAACTAAGAAAAAGTCATTATTTATTGGTAAGGATTCATAAATATTTCCATGATACTTAGACTATCAAAAATGAATGTATCTTAGGAATTGGATATCAATGACATGGACATCTACACTCATCATTTTTGGTAATGTGGTGATTACAAAACAAACAGTGAAATTGTGATTTGAAATAAAGTACATGAAACTTTGTAATTGAAGTAAATATAGTGTAGAACTCTTTATACTATTAGGAATAATATAGTAAAGTTTAGCATTGAAGGTATGGTAAAAATATATCATTATTAGTATCACAATCTTCTACAAAACTAATAGCCTTTGGTCATTTTTGAAAAATATCAAAACGTTTCCCTTGATAAAATTCATGAACAATTTGGACAGGCATGCTTTTGAATATAGGCTGAGAAGGTTGTCATAATTCTAATAAAAATTTAATGAAACTTGAAACAACCTCATAAGCCCATATGGAGTAAGGTTAGATTACAATATTGTTTCTGTGGTTATGTCAATCTCTGATCTTGGCTTCTACAGCAACAATATGTCAGTGTGACATGCCCAGTGGCAAAGTAACATATCTGTAGAATGAAGAGTATTTATCAGTTAATCTTTTGGTTTACTGAAGTCTAATTGAAAAACTATTCAACGTGGTATTTTATTACTCATAAAGTATTCAAGAAGTTTCATTTCAGTGGCAGAATCTCTCTCAGTTTGTTCTCTTCTCAACAACATAGATTTTCTGTGTATGTAATATATAGTGTTCTTGCTTCAGAAGCACCAGTTACCAGAGCAATGTAAGCCACTTTTGGCTTACCAGATATTTCCTTCTTCATTTAGAAATATATCTTTAAAGCTTCAAATGAATTTTCTATTCTGTGTGAATAATAATAAATCCACTTTCCTGCTGTGGGCCATTTTCACAGCTTCCTCTCCTATAATTAAATGACCACCAGAAAGCATATTGCCCATAGAAAATAAACCACTTTTGCAATACCCTTTTTTAAAAAACATGATTTTTATCATCTCCCTTGAATTTTATTAACACTTTAAATTAAGGCAAACATTATTTCTTAACACTGTTTAATCCTTTTTAAATAGTTAATTATCAATAATCTCTATTTCTCAGTGCAAATTACTGTTGAATGGATGTGTATCAAACTATGATAAAATGTTGGCAATGCAGCATTAATAAAATAATTTCTATTGCACAAATATTTTTTTTTCACCCCCCGGCGGCCAGGCCCCCCCCCCAAAAACCCCCCCCACCGCCTCTCTGGCCCCACGCAAACTATTTTTGAATATGAAAAAGGATCTGATTGGTTCTATCAGGCTGATGTATATGTAGTGTGAATTAAAATATAATCATTTCTATACTTTCTTAATATCTCTGGCATAATAACATTTTGACACATGAAAACAATATTTTACACACACTTTATTGTGAAAATATGTTTTTATATATCCACTAATAATGTAAAAATCAGTACAAAATTAGAAACATTGTTGAGAATCCTCTTATAGAATTTAAGCCTTTGTTTTAGATACTTGAGGGAAGAAAGTAACTTAATTAAAGCCAGGAGCAACTCTGCCCTGTGTGTCTGAGTCTCTGGATTTGTTTATAATGTTAATATAATATTCACTGCACACTATCTCAAATATACTGATAATATATACCCCTTTAAGTAATAGTGTGGCAATAATAACATCAGAACAGAAAAAAACTGAAGAATATTAGCAATACTGTCATAACACAGGGATAATAGGGGACAGGGCTTTAATGGGTAAATTATTGATATTTTTCTAACCAAATTAGAGAATGTAATAGTAATGCTATTTGATAATTCTATACTCTTGACTTTTCAATAAAAAACTATAGAGTATTTAATTAGCTGAGTCTGAGTTCTGTGCACAGCTGACCATGAGGCGCCCTGGAGGGAGATCGGGTTCTAGCTCAAGCCCTCCATCCCAGCAGAGCCTCCCAAGAAAGCAGAGGAACCCCCACACCATGAGGGCTGCAATTTTCAACATCCAGACTCCACAGCTCATCAGAGCTCCACCCAGCAAAAGAGCTCATCACAAGCTCTGCTCGTCAGAGTCCCACCCTACAGCAGTCTATTTCAAGCCCAGATATGCCTGGTCCAGAAACTCAGATACACGGGGCAGAGCTGCTACCCGCTCTCCCTGTGCCCAGCTGACAATGAGGCACTCAGGAGGGAAGTCTGGTTCTAGCCCTGGCCCGCCATCCCAGCAGGGCCTGGTAAGAGGTCAGAGGTACCCCCACATCATGAGGGCCGACATTTTCAACATCCGGACTCCACAGCTCATCAGAGCTCCACCCAGCAGAAAAGGCCATCTTTACCTTCTAGACTGCCTCTTTGCCACCATGCAGTTCATTAGTAAATACCAAGATAGTGGCTACTATAAGAGTATCCCGCCCACACAGCAGAGCCTGGCAAGCTACGTGTGTCATATTTTTTATGCCAAAAACCAGTAACAATTATAGACCTCATTCCCATGGCCTGAAGTAATAGTTTGAGGCTCTTCATGTACCTGGAGTGAGCAGATGTCCTTGGGTTACACTAGCATGTGACAGGACATATGGAGATGTTACTGGAGCCCGCTCCAGCAAATCGATGAACAATGGGAAGACAAGTGACACAAGTGAATTAGCTGAATGCAAATATGAAACATGAATCCTTTGTGTGACTTGCGCCTTTAAGTGGATTGTTTGCATAAAATCTTTTCATATCAATTTCTAATTCAAGAAAATGTTTATTTATATCAACCTTGTTTTGTTATTCAAGATCTAGCAAGAGAGTGTGTAATAATGTACATAGCTAAAATCCTTTTTTTGTTATATGTACTTTTATTTTTATTGATCATTTGATTTTAAAATCTTGAAAAACTCTTCTTGATACACTTTTTCAAATGAAGTTCTATATGTCTTGTTCAAATTATTTTATACATGAACATACTTGAAACTCTTTTCTCATATTTAAAAATAGGAAATATCAAACCTAATATCATACACTTTTTGAAATTTGAAGAAAACCTGTAAAAAAAGATAATCCCCACCTTCAGGGAAATTCTTTACATGCCTTGAAATGTAATATGCAAGACAGAATATTTGGAAACAAATCTCTACAGAGTTATTGTTATTGCTTTATTGTCTTAACATCATTTTAAAATCATTTTAACAGTATTTACTTTTCTGGCAGTCTTGGTGGGTGGCAGACACCACCTTTACTGGTGGTCTATGGATTCCATACTATCCTTATGAAGCTAAGAAAAAATTTACTTTTATGTTTTAATATGGAAACTGTCATCATGTTTTAGAAAAAAAATTACATAGTTATTCGTTTTGTGTGTGACTTTTTAGTTGTTAGTCTACTTCGTTCCTTTTCTCTTAAATCACTAAAAGGTTGGAAAATAGAAGGGAGTTTCAGAGTTACACAGGCACATAAATCAAGACTTCAAATTTAATGGTGAAATAGTATTGTGTATGAATCTACAGGTTCTGATGAAGGGTTATTTTCAGTAAACATTGACGGGTTGACAGTAGTTGCCTTGTAGATGTAGAAAACAAGCACTCATATAAAATTGCTCTTTTAATGGTCAAAAAGTTTTTAAGAGAAAAAAATTCCTTTGGAGTACTGACTTTTTGCCACAGAAAATCGTGCCTACAAATACCATGTCATATAATTGATTTAAATTTAAAATGTTGAAAACAAATTCTCCTTAGTATTTTCTTAGTATGAAATTTTTTAGAATTTGTTTCCCCTAGTTTTCTCTTCAGAACATAGGTGGATAAGTAACTAAAGATTAATAAATATGTACTTTTAGTTTCCTACAGTAAAGTTATTTTGAGAACTAAATCAATTTTAGACCATTCATCTCCTAAAATTATGGTCAAATAAAATATTTTCAGGAAAAATATCAGTAGAGTTATTATTTCCTTTAAGACATTTACTTGAATAAAAAAAATAAGATTGCTGCTTTTCTCAGCATGTTAATCATAGCTATTAACATCGGTATTTGGAATGTGATCCAGAGACTCACAGACATGGGCAGAACTGCTACTGGCTCTCCCTGTGCCCAGCCGCTCACGAGGCGCCTGGGAGGGATGGCAGGTTCTAGCTCTGTACCCCAAACCCCAGCAGAGCCTTGCAACAAACCAGACGACTCCCCACTCTATGAGGGCCTCCATTTTCCACATCCGGACTTCCCCCTCATCAGAACTCCACCCAGCAGACCAGCCTATCACAGCCTGGCTCATTGAGATCCACCCTGCAGCAGTCTTTTTTAAATCCTGCCCAGGGATGCTAATCCAGAGACTCACAAACATGGGGCAGAGCTGCTACTGGCTCTTCCTGTGCCCAACTGCTCATGAGGTGCCCGCAAGGCATGGCGGGTTCTAGCCCTGCCCCGCCACCTCAGCAGAGCCCCTCAACAAGCCAGAGGACCCCGCACTCCATGAGGGCCTCCATTTTCCACATCCAGACTTCCCCCTCATCGGAACTCCACCCAGCAGACCAGCCTAAGTGGCTTTCAGTTCATCAATAAATGCTGGATTTAGAGATGACTACCCGCACGGCAGAGCCTGGCAAGCTACCCATGTCATATTTGATATGCCAAATACCAGTAACATAGACCTCATTCCCATGACCTGATGGAATGGTTTGAGGCTCTTTATGTTCCTGGAGCAAGCAGGTGCCCTTGGGCTCTACTTGCATGAGACAGGACATATGGAGATGTTACTGGTGCCCGCTTGAGCAAATTGATGATGAACAGGAAGACAGTGATATATACAGTGATACAGTGATTTGGAATGTGTTTATTTATGTTCTTTTTAAAATAATAAATGGTTATTAGAGGGGTTTGCGGCACTAGTTCATTATCAGGGTTTATTCTTGGCTCTGTTCAGGGATCATTCCAGGAGTCAGAGAACAATCCAAAGTCATTTGTATCTGATACTAGCACTCTAATTCCTAAACTAACTTTCAGGCTCTAAAATAGATTTTGGGAGAGAAGTAGTTGATAGACAAATTTTCTCTCTGTCTACTATGACAAAGAGAGTTCCTCATCATTACTCAGAATATAAAATGCATGCTGAAAATATGTAAAAGAACAGACATGATAATCTACTGCAAAGCGTATGCCCATAAGGCAGGGGGAGGAGAGAAAAGAGAGAGAGAGAGAGAGAAAGAGAGAGAGAGAGAGAGGGAGGGAGGGAGATAGAAGAAAAATGGTTGCCATAGAATCAGGCTGGGAGAAGAAAGACAGGAGAGAAACTCAGTCCATTTCTGGTGGCAAATGTACACTCATGGAGTGGTGGGTATTGGAACATTGTCTCACAGAAACTAGACCAGGAATAGTTCTGTAACTTTGTATCTCATTGTGTTTCAATAAACAAATAAAACAAAATAAAACAAAAAACAAAACAAAATAAAATAGCATAACATAACATAACATAAAAATAAAATAAATAAAATAAAATAGATACTATTTTAGTTGTTTTCTTTCTGAGCAAAGCCTGGTAGTACTCAACAGGAAGTACTCAACAGTTACACTTGTAACAACACTCACAAATCATTCCTACAGGACTCCAGGGGCCTAATGAACTGCTTTGGGTATTGAATTTGGATTGTTGATGGCATGCAAGGCAAAACCCCTACATGTTATACAAGTCTGCTTCCCTTTCAAATATATTATTTCAATGAAAAATAATATATTATTTTATAGGAAAATCAACGTGTAGATTCCCTCTATCTTTTTTAATATTTAATTTTAAAATTCAATTTAAAACTAATTATCAATGAATTGATAGCTAATAATTCCATATTATCATATATATGAGGAAATATAGGTATATAAGTATATATAATCAAAGTATGAAAAATAAGAATCAATTCTCCATAAATAGCTATAGAATCATACTGACTTTCTTAAAATGTTTTTAATCACTTAATATCAAATTCTCAATATTTGTCCAAATACTTAGCTATGAGTTACATCACTTCTTTTAAAATTTATTCTTCAAGTTCAGGTGTATTTAATCTTCTTGCTTGTTGATCCTTTCTCTTTAGGTCCTCTCTTGGGTAATAGGCTAGTCAGTTTTAATTTTTACATGTCCCAAAACATTTTACTTTTCCATTTATTACTTGGTATGCTATAGTTATCTTGCAAGCTCAGGTTTTTCGTGAGTTATGGTCTTCCTTAATACATCAATATGAACTGTTACTATCATCCCATTATATTCTATTCATCACATCCTATTAGCAGGTATAATATATGAAAGATACTACCATAACCTCCCAGCATATGGAAATTTAGTGGATCCAGTTTTCCAACTGACAACAATTTACTTGGTACAAGATACTAATATACTGTGACAAATTCTAAACAATATTGCTCCTTGAAAATATTGTCTTTAAAATTTTCAGGGCTGGAAAGATAGGATAGCCAGTATGGTACTTGCATTATATGTGACTGACTTAGGTTGATCCTGACCAATGTAAGGATTAATTCCTGAATGAAGAGCAAGGAGTAACCTCTGTGTATCACAGACTGTGATGATGAAAAGGCTAAAGATAATAATAATTGGAAAAACTTAAAAAATATTCAAAATGTAGGCAATGTTATTTAAATGTATTCTGTATGTATAGTTTAACATTAATTTTCTTTTTTTTCCTTTATTGTTTACTCATGGTTTAAGCAATAAATGAAAATGAAGGAGACACATTGCAAACAGAATTTAAGATGGTATGTCGAAGGAAGTACTAGAAAGGGATTATCTATTTAGTGTAATATGTGAAAAACTTTATATTTTTGTCATATGAACACAAGAAACACTTTGGTGGACAAGTTTTATAGTGGTGAAAAGAAATGTTTTGGGGGTCAAATGTAATATTTTATAGACTAATAATGGACCATAAAAATAGGAGCAAATGTGGGCCAGAGCGATAGTCCAGAAGGTAGGATGTTTGCCTTGCAAGCAGCCGACCCAGGTTCGATCCCCAGCATCCCATATGGTCCCCTGAGCACTGCCAGGAGTAATTCCTGAGTGCAGAGCCAGGAATAACAACTGAGCATTGCCAGGGTGACCCAAAAAGAAAAAACAGAATAGAAGCAAATGATTTTAAAATAATATATCATTGTTTAATATTGTGGTTTCTACCCAGAAACAAGGAATAATATTCTAGAAAAATCACCATTTTAGATAGTTTAATGAAAAATTGATGTAACTACTTTTATTTAATCAAGTATTCTTTAGTGCACTGATTAAAATTAACAAAATTTATGGAATAGTTCATTAATGCAAAATGGGTATATTATGCAATTAGATTTTACAATGAGATGAAAGCTTGAAATTTCCTTGAAAAATAGTTCCAGAAAAGATTATTGAGAATGGGGAAGAAGGAAAGTAGTTTCAGGATGGTATATTGTTATCAGTTTCATAAGTTGAACTTATTCCTTTGACTCACAGTAGCAAAAAGAGGAAGTTATGATGCCTAATATCTATTGTGTGATTATATGTGGCTTGATCTATTATTATTTTAGTAAAACTTCAATTTGTTTAGGTTCTATATTCTACAAATTATAAAAACAATAAGTAGGAATGGAAAAAGACAAAAACATAAAATTTAAGCAATTAAGGATTCCGGCATTTGAATATATTTCATACTATTTTAAAATGGCTGACTGTACTTTAAAACATATGGAAGACAATATGCTGGTATCATTATAAACAAGGAACCATAATAATGATAAAATTTTGATGACAAAGTTGCTAATCAAACAGGTGAACCATGAAATGATAACAAATTCTTAGTGAATGTTCTGTCTTCCCATTCATCATCGATTTGCTCGAGTATGCACCAGTAACATCTCCATATGACCTGTCTCATGCAAGTAGAGCCCAAGGGCACCTGCTAGCTCCAGGAACATAAAGAGCCTCAAACCATTCCATCAGGTCATGGGAATGAGGTCTATAATTGTTACCGGTATCTGGCATATCAAATACGACACGGGTAGCTTGCCAGGCTCTGCCGTGTGGGTAGCATACTCTTGTAGTCATCTCAAAATCCAGCATTTATTGATGAACTGCACGGCTGAGCGAGCCGGGCTGTGATAGGCTGGTCTGCTGGGTGGAGTTCTGACGAGGGAGAAGTCAGGATGTGGAAAATGGAGGTCCTCATGGAGTGGGGGGGTCGTCTGGCTTGTGAGGCTCTGCTGGGGTGGCGGGCCAGGGCTAGAACCTGCCATCCTTCCCAGGCACCTCATGAGCGGCTGGGCACAGTGAGAGCCAGTAGCAGCTCTGCCCTGTGTCTGTCTCTAGTGAATGTTCTAATACCATTAAATATCTCTGTAAATTAAATAAATAATATTCTATAATCTTAAGAAATAATATATATTCTCAAATCTCATGACATTAATAAACTATCATATAACTAATGAATTCCTAAGAATATATAAAATTACATGTATATATGTTTACACTACATATTATCACTTGATCACTTGATCACGTGATATCCTGTTATTCATAGATTTGCTTGAGTGGGCGCCAAGACATTTCCATTTGACCCTATCAAGTGCCAGTGTAGCCCAACGGCATCTGGTTGCTTTAGGAATATGGAGAGCCTCAAACCATTCTTTCAGGACCTTGGCGAAGATGTCTGACCATCTTGTAGGTGGGCAGCAACGTGATCTTTTGGTATCCCATGGGATCCAGTTGGTAACGGCTCTAGTTGAGTGGTCATCTCCATGTCAAGCCCATCTGATTTTTGATGCCTTGGCAAAAGAGACAGCATCACTGACTCTGGATCATTAATGGAGATTGGAACTCCAAATTCTTTATCTCACTTGAATGAAGCATGATATTCCAAGCATAGCTCTTTCGATTCCTCTTTGAGAAACACGAATAGTGTTCTTATCCTGCTTTCTTAGGGCCCAGGTCTCTAAGGCCTACGTTAATGCAGGGAGAATGGTGGAGTCGAAGAGATGTGCCTGGAGCCGGAGGTTCTTTTGTCCTTTAAGCTATTTCTTCGATGCTCTGGAAGTCATTCCATGCATCTCTCTTCCTCCTGTGCAGCTCAGGTTTTAGGTTTTTTATTATGTACACTTCTTGACCTAGGTACACATAAACTCTGCATTCAGAGATGTTTGTTCCTTTGAGAGTGAATAGGGCCTCTGGAACTAGTTCATTTTTCATTAACATAGTTTTGTTGAGATTCAGCTGTAGACCTATCTTTCAACTTTCTTGGTCAAAATTAGTCAGCATTTGTGCCACTTGGCTAATGTTTGATCTTATTAAAACGATGTCATCAGAGAAAGGGAGGTGGTGTAGTTGCCAACCGTGTAATTTCACTCACATTCCTTCCCATACTAACTGTGGCATGATATTCTCGTGGGCGGCGCAAAAAGTTTCGATGAAATGATATCACCCTCCTGAACCCCTCTTTTGACATTTATGATCTCTTCCTTAGAGAATGGTGAGATTCTGGCAGTGAATTTGTAATACAGTTCACGAAGAATCTTGATGTATTGGGTTTGAATGCCCTTTTTTGGATAGAACTTTGATGAATGCTTTGGTCTCAACAGAATCAAAGGCTTTCTGTAAATCAATGAACATGAGACAGAGTGGCATCTTGTACTTTCTACAAACCTCAATAAGCTTGGTTACCATGTGGATATGGTCAATTGTGCTGAATCCTTTTCAGGAGTCCACTTTCTTGCATGGCTGTCCTTCATCTAATGTTCTGCCAATTCTGTTCAGGATGACTCGAGTGAACAGCTTGTCCATGACGGAAAAAGGTAGATGGGGAAATATTTGACAATGTTGTGAATATCTCCCTTCTTGAACAGTAGAACTGTCCTGCTTGGTTTCCACTGGGAGGGCACCTTGCATTCAGACAGTTAGCATGTGAAGAGCAAAGCCAGTGTATTGAAGAGTACTGAAGGCAGATTCTTCAGGTGGTCGGGTCTGACTTTGTCTGGGCCCAGTGCTGTTAGCTTCTTTATCAATGAAATGGCATGTCAGATTTCAGATGGGAGAACGTTGGGAATGACAAATCCATACTGCGGAATTTGGTGTGTGGGCAGGTAGATGTGGCTATTAAAGAGATCTGAGTAGAAGTCATGGATAATCTTCTCCATTGCCTTTCTGGAAGTTGTGGTAGATCTGTCAGGACATTGGAGGGCTGTCATCTTGGTCTTATAGTTGGAAAAGGACAGGCGGGCATTGTGAATGCTTCTCCAGGCTTCTGCTGCATTGGCCAGTATTTCTCCTCTTCTCTCTTTGAAGTCTTCCTTTATTGCTTCTAGGCACTGCTTTACGAGTTTGGACATTAACATTTGGTCGCCTGAGACTTGGCAGCTTGTCACATGGCAAATGAGCTTGAGAGTTTTTGAAGACAGGTGTCCTTTTGTGTCATTTTCTCTCTTGGCATTCTTCATACAATCATGGAGGTGCTGAACCAGTCGCTTGTATTGTATTGATCAGATACACCAAGCATAGCAGCTGCCAGCATCTGCCTGCTCCAGGAACATAAAGAGCCTTAACCATTCCAACAAGTCATGAGAATGAGGTCCATAATTATTACTGGTATTTGGCATGTCAAATATGACATGGGTAACTTGCTAGGCTCTGCCGCACAAGTGGGATTCTCTTGTACTCATGTCAAAATTCGAGCATTTATTGATGAACTGTGCAGCTGCTTTACGAGCCAGGCTGTGACCAGTTCTTCTGCTGAGTAGAGCTCTGATGAGAGGTGAGTCCGGATGTGGAAAATGGTGGCCCTCATGGTGTGGGGGTTCCTCTGGCTTCTTGCAAGGCTCAGTTGGAGTGGCGGGCCAGGGCTAGAACACATCATCCTTCCCCGACACCTTGTCCAGGATCAGCTGGGCACAGAGAAAGCAAGTAGCAACTCTGCAGTGTGTGTGAGTCTCTCACACATTTGTATACTATTAAGAAAAATCCTCAAAATATGTACTTGAGTTTTTAAATATAGGTAATTGTATATTATTCTGATATGCAGCATATATTTATAAAACAGAAGCATATTTTCCATAATAGTATATGATAAAATATATGAATAATTGATTCACTTTTTATAAGTATATATTTCATAAGGATATACTATTTTAGTTTTTTTTTTTGTTCAAAGCAAATAAAGAAAAATTGTCCTCAAATAATTCTTCAGTAAAATAATTGTAGAGGGTGGGCTAGAGCATTAGCATATCAGGTAGGACATTTGCCTTGTATGTGGCTGGCCGAGTTCAATATTGTGAACCTATTGTTCACAATATTGTGAACCCATATTGTGCCCTAAGAGTTGCCAGGAACAATTCATGAGTGTAGAGTCAGTAGTATCCCCCCAACCCTAGCTGGGTGTGACCCAAAAAAAAAATCATGGAGCAGCCTCAGAGATAATTCAGTGGGTAATTTTCTTGTGTTACATGCAACCTCCCTGGGTTTGATCCCTAATATCACATATGGACCCTGAGTACAGCAACAAGAGATTTCTGAGTACAGAGCCAGAATAACCCTGGAAAATTACCAGGTGTGGCCAAAAAAAAAAAAAAACAAAATAAAACTAACAAAAAACAAACAAAAAAGAAAATGTGTAGAAATTACTGTGCATATTTTCACAAAACTGGGAACATCCTTTTATTTTAAATGCATGAAAATTTCAAGTGAAAGTTTTAAAAATATAATCACAACATATGGACTATCAATATTTATTCCATATGCATTTTAAGTTCATTTTTGTATTCAGGAAACTTTTACATGTTGTTAGAATCCAATCTCAAATTCATCGACCCACACCACAACTCTATTCATGTATTTATCTCATAATATCAAGCTTTAGTCAGTTTGAGATAATTCACCAAATCCAAATATACAAAGAAAATACTTTGGAAAGAGGAAAACAAAACAAAGAAAAAAATCTTTTACTGGAGAAACAATATAAAGAAACCATTTAACTGTGATTTGTATCTTTAAAATGATGAAGGAAAATAAAAAAAAAATTTTAGGTAGCTATATTTAAATATATAGCTATATTTTTCCAACTAAATACACCAAGAAAAATTTAAAAACTTAATAGCTATTAATATTATAGTGATCATACAAGAATAATATATAGACATCCTTTAAATTAAGTAACTTTGTTTTTTTGTTTTTTGCATTTTGGGTCACACCTGGTAGTGCTCAGGGTTTAGTCCTGGCTCTGCACTCAGGAATTACTCCTGGGAGTGCTAGGGGACCATATGGGATGCTGGGGATCGAACCCAGGTTGGCCGCGTTCAAGGCAAATGCCTTACCTTCTGGACTTTCGCTCTGGCCCCTAACTTTGGCTATCAATTAAAATATTCTCCTCTTTATGAGATTGAACTGCAATTACGTTACAGTTTAAAATCAAACAAGGCCTATGTGAGTTTAGAGACCAAATCTTAACTACAATTTACATATAGTCTGGCAATACATCTCTGAGAGCAGTGAAAATATAGAAGCTGAAATTCGCAGATCTGAGATGCTTTGAATTTCATACCCCTCACATCTCAAAAATCTCTGTGTTTCATTCTGTCAATGGAGCAATAGCACGCTATATACTAACAAGGTGAAATCTAAAGGCATACCCTCACCTCTGAGAGCTTTTGTTCTGCTTCCCCAAATATTTCAGAAGTCTTACTACTTTGAAGCTTCTGCTATTTTAATGCCAATTGAATAAAATTCTGATACTGTTGTAATGTGACTTTCTTCAATATACCACAATGATCATAAAGATAGCAGTTTCTCTTATAAGTGAAACCTCTCCACCCAAGTAGATGTTAGCATATGAGACAAAACATTGTATTACAAACTGAGTGCATTATAAAGCCTACATATATGGATATCTCATAAATGCATAGAGATATTTCAAAATATTAAAGTAGTAACTTATATGTTCTCAAGTGTGCATAACTAAATTTTATAACAACTATGAAGCAAAAGAACTGAGTTGAAGCCAATGAGCTATGGATTTAAAACTTTTAGCATAGTTTATTTAAAAATAATATATCTTCATTATCTCAAATTTTTATTTTCATTCATTTGTTCATATCAATAATATCTTAGCTAACCATGGAAACAAATAGTAAAACAGATGAAAGCACTGCAAACAAACAAAAATAAAGCTGGCAAATGACCCTGCATTTGATCCTTGGAGCCACAAAACCAAACTGAACAAACCCCTTAATTTGCTGCTCATTCCTATTCAGATACTGGTAACAGCAACAACAAAAAATGTGTTTTAAACTGGAGAAGTGAACACTGATGACTGGTAGAAAGAAGAAAATAATAAGCTAGAAAAGATATAAATTACAGAGTTTTTCTTTAAAATATATAGTTACATATATGTATGCATTGTTTTTGTTCATATAATATCAAATTATATGCATTGTCATAGAAATACATAGTAAATACAGTAGTGAAAGAAAAATGGTCTTACTCTGCCCATCCTGCTGAGATTCCCTTCAGTCTATATATGCCCTTTGAGCACCACCAGGATTTATCTCTTTATATGGAGCCAGGAATAAATCCTGAGCACCTTTGGGTGTGCCAATCATTATCCCTTAATAACAAAAAGTCTATTATATAAAAAATGGGAAAAATAATTTTGAGACATATATGTCAAAAGAAAATGTATTATAAGATGATCAATATAAATAAAATATGAATTAACTTAATGGACCATGTAACGTAGAGCCTATATAAGGATGATCTATAAAATAATAATTACTTTAATTTCATCTTGGTCTTCTTAAAAGGTAGGGTTTATTCATATTTATAGCTCCAGTTAGTCCATTGATTCATTTGTAGGATATTATAAATGTGCTTAGACCCTGAAGGAAAGGTTTGAGGCTCTTCATATTTCTGAATCAACCAGATGCCATTGGGCTACATTGGCACGTGACAGGGTCCAATGGAAATGGTACTGGCGCCCCATCGAGCAAATTGATGAATAATGGGATTCAAGTGATTCAAGTGATAAATGTGCTTACAATATAATAATTATATTTATATGTGATACTAGTAACTGAAAATACAAATGCAACTATTATGTAAGACATAAAGTACTGAATGCAGTAAGGTTCAACTCTGAGCTTTGTTCTGTATATTCTCTGACCCTACTGTCATGTCATAAAACAGCAGGATATTCCAGCAATCTTGCTTTACTACAGTGTTCTCTTTTCAGAAACAAGTATTTAGGCCAAACAACAGCAGACTTTTTTTTTCTCTTAGAATTTTTTCAGGCTATCTGAGAGGACTAATGAAGTTAATGTTCATATGACAAGAACCTCATTTCCAGCAATGCTTAAAATATACACTTTGCAGTAATAATTTGGTTATATTTACACATTTGTTTATGCTAATTATTCATCCACCATCATGATTTCTTTTGGAACTAATTCTCAAATAACAGAATCAGTGAAAATGTTTATTCTTTTTGAATATTTTCTTGAGGAATTTTTAAAAGCTACAATAAACTTTCCAAACAAAGATCAGAAGTTTCAATACATTTATAAATGTTTCAAAAGTTAATATATAAATGTATTTATGATATATGCAATATATATGTATATAATAAAATTTTGTCACATATAATATCTACTGCACAGAACAGGGAGAAAAGGCTGCAACGTTTAAGGAGAGAACTCGCAGAATAACCACCACCTGCGAGGTCTTTGGCACCATTGCAGCAACATGAGACGATGCTATCATTGACCTCATCCATGAAGAATACAACCAACTGCTTCAGCACCTCCATGACAGTGCAAAGAATGCTGAGAGAGAGAAAGCCACAAAAGGACACCTGTCTTCAAAAACACTCAAGCTCATTCGCCAACTTGGCAACACGTGAGCCTCAGGAAACTGTATTAGAATGTCCAAGCTCGCAAAGCAGTGTAGAGAAGCTACAAAGGAAGTCCTCAAAGAGAGAAGAGCAGCAATATAGGCCGATACAGCAGATGGCAGGAAAAGCATTTGCAACACCTGCCTGTCCATTGCCAACTATAATACCAAGATGACTGCACTCTGACATCCTGATGGATCTATCATATCTTCCAGAAAGGTAATGGAGGAGATTATCCATGACTTCTTCTCAGATATCTTTGATAGCCACATCCACCTCCTCACATAAAAATTCTGCAATATGGATATGTTATTCCCAACGTTCTCCCTTCTGAATTCCGATATTCCATTTCACTGGTTAAGAAGTGAACGGCACCCTTCCTAGACAAAGTCAGACCCCAAAACCTGAAGAATCTGACATCAGTACTCATCACTACACTGGCTCAGCTCTTCACATGCTACCTGTCTGAATGCAAGGTGCCCTCCCAATGGAAAACCAGCAAGACAGTTCTACTGTTCAAGAAGGAAGACATCCAGGAATGGGCAAATATCGCACCATCTCCCTGTTGTCCATCATCTATAAGCTGCTCACTTGATTCATCCTGACCAGGATCAGCAAAACATTAGATGAAGGACAACCATGCAAGCAAGCTAGCTTCTGAAAAGGATTCAGCACAATCGACCATGTCCTCATGATAAGCAAGCACAATGAGGTTTGTAGGGAGTTAAAGATGCTGGTCTGTGTCACATTCATTGATTTAAAGAAAGTCTTTAATTCGGTTGAGACCGAATGATCATCAAAGCCCTAGCCAAACAGGGCATTCAAATCCAATACAACAAGATTCTTCATAAGCTGTACTATGGATTCACCACCAGGATCTCACCATTCTAGAAGAAAGTGGCATTTGATGTAAAAAGAGGGGTTCTGCAGTGTGAACCATTTTACTGAAACTCTTCAGCACAACTCTTGAGAACATCATGTGACAATTAGAATAGGAAGCAATCGGAGTGAAAATAGATGGATGGCAAGTACACCAGCTCCACTTTGCTGATGACATCATTCTAATAACACCAAACATTGGCTAAGCAGCGCAAATGTTGGCTGACTTTGACCGTAATTGTGGAAATGTAGGTCTACTGCTGAATCTCAACAAAATAATGTTCATAAAAATGAACTAGTTCCAGAGGTCCCATTCACTCTCAATGGAAAAAACATCTCTGAATACAGCAGTTATGTGTACCTAGGTCAAGAAGTCAACATGATGAACAACCTAAAACCTGAGCTTCTCAGGAGGAAGAGAGCTGCATGAAATGCTTTCAAGAGCATCAAAGAAATAGCTAAAAGAACAAAGAACCTCTGGCTCCGGGCACATCTCTTTAACTCCACCTTTCTCCCTGCATTAATATTTCCTCAGAGACCTGGACCCCTATGAAAGCAGAATGAGAACACTATTCTGGTCTCCAGAAAAATAATTGAAAGAGCTATGCTTGGAATATCACGCCTCACTCAAGTGAGAGAGTGAATTCAGAGTTCCAACCTCTGTCTAAAGCTTGAAAGTCAGGGATTTTGTCTCATTTGCCAAGCGTTGAAAATCAGATGGGCTTGACATGTAATGTGACTTCATGACAACCGCTGGATTAGAGCTGTTGCCAACTGGATCCCACGGGATGTCAAAAGATCACGTGGCCACCCACCTACAAGATGATCACACTTCTTCGTCGAGAAAGACCTTGAACGAATGGTTTGAGGCTCTTCATATTCTTGGAGCAAGCAGATTCCATTGGGCTACACTGGCACGTGATAGGGACAAATGGTAATGTTACTGGCACCTGCTCGAGCAAATTGATGAATAACGGGATGTCAAGTGATCAAGTAAAAATATTTATATATAATAAAATTTGTGTATCCATGAGATATATAATATCTATGTCATGGTATGTAATGATGACATATACAGTGATGACTAGTAACATTGCTCAGGACTGTAAATTCCTCATAAAGTAATCATATTTGGCAATATGGATGATCTTTCAATAATAGTAAATTTAATTGCATATCATAAGCATTTATTTTAATAATAAATCCATATAATAGTTACATAACTGTCAAAAAGCACATTAACAAATTTTTATTTATGTTAGGTTAATTTTTCAGGGGCTTTGGATACACACAGGAATGCTCAGGGCATATAGGAGGGCCAGGTATTGAGCCCTGATTGGCTTTGAGAAAACCAAGCACCCAACCTACTAATTATCACTCCAATTTCTCATGTTATGTATTAATGTCTCTCAAAAAAGCGGCTTTATTAACCATTATTAACATTGTTGCTGATAGAGAATTTTATTTCTTATTTTATTGATTTTATTATGATGTAAAACGTTTTGTAAGTTTTACTTAGGTTTGTTTTAAAATTTTGATCCCAAGATGTTTTGATTCTAAGATATTTTTATGTTTTTTATTTTTTATTTTTAAATATATCATTCTTCACTTCCATTACAAAATGGATGCCAATACAGAAGTTAGGGTTACCCACACACTGTACTATGGGGTTTGCCTTTCATCGTGCTGTTCACTGGAGTTGGTGACTGAGTGGCAAATGCTCCTACACTTGCCTGTGGTACTTGCCAACAGTTGTTTGCACCCTTGCTTTACCATGTTTACAGAATTTCTTGCCGCTTACTGTGGTGCTCACAGTCATTCTTTTTAAAAATTTTTAGTATACCACCGTGAGACATACAATTACAAAGGTGTTCATAATTGGTTCTTGGTAATACAGTATTCCAGCACCCATCCCTCCACCAGTGCCCCATTTCCACAAACACTGTACCCCAACCCCTCCCACCCACCCCCAGGCTGCCTCAATAGCAGGTATCCCCGTTTCCTCTCTTTCTCTCTCTCTGCCTCTGCATCTCTCTCCCTCTTCTTTTATACATTGTGACTAGCCCTGCAAATATTTAGAGTTTATCACTTAAGTCTCTTTGTGTATATTCAATGGTGAGTATTAATTTGCCATTACCATTTTCCACACTTAGTAAAACACTGGTATCTATTTATATCCTATTAATGAATGCAGTCATTCTATACCTGTCCTTTTCCTTCTGACTAATTTCACTCAGCATGATAGACTCCATGTCCATCCATTTGCAGGTAAATTTCATAATTTCATCTTTTCTGACAGCCGCATAGTATTCCATAGTGTAGATGAACCACAGTTTCTTTAGCCAGTCCTCTGTTCTTGGGCATTTAGGTTGTTTCGAGATTATAGCTATTGTGAATAGCACAAAGATGAATAAAGAAGTACAGATAGTGTTTCTGCTATGTGTTTTCAGTCTCTCGAGAATATTCCCAGGAGTGCTATTGCTGGATCAAATGGGAGATCAATGTCTAGTTTTCGGAGGAATGCCCATATTGTTTTCCAAAAGGGTTGGACCAGTCGGCACTCCCACCAACAATGGATGAGAGTCCCTTTTCCCCACATCCATTTCAGCACTGGTTGTTTTTGATGTTTTGGATGTGTGCCACTCTCTGTGGTGTGAGATGGTACCTCAATGTTGTTTTTATTTGTATCTCACTGATGATTAAAGATGAAGAGCACTTTTTCATATGCCTTTTGGCCATCCGCATTTCTTTTGGAAGTTTCTGTTGATTCTTCTCCCCATTTTAAGATGGGGATGGCTGTTTTTTTTCTTGTGGAGTGCTACCAGTGCCTGATATATCCTGGATATTAACCCCTTGTCAGAAGGGTATTGGGTGAATATTCTTTCACACTCTGTGGACTGTCTTTGTATCTTGGTCACCATTTCTTTGGAGGTGCAGAAGCTTTTTAGTTTTATATAATCCCATTTGTTTATCTTTGATTCCATTTGCTTGGTCAGTGGTGTGGTTTCTTTAAAGATACTTTTAGTTTCGATGTTGTAGAGTGTTTCTCTATGTTTTCTTCATGTACCTTACAGATTCATGTCTGATGTTGAGATCTATAATGCACTTTGATCTGAATTTTGTGCATGGCGTTAGAACAAAGCCTAAGTTCATTTTTTGACATGTAGCTGCCCAGTTTTCCCAGCACCATTAGTTGAAAAGGCCTCTCTTTGCTCCACTTAATATTTTTTGCTCCTTTATCAAAGATTAAGTGGTTGTATATTCGAAAGTGTGTTTCAGGATATTCAGTTCTATTCCATAGGTCTACGGGTCTGTTTCTATACCAATACCACACTGTCTTAATTACAACTGCTCTGTAGTAGAGCTTGAGGCTTGAGGTTGGGGAAAGTGATACCTACCCTCTTCTTTTTCCCAAGGATTGTTTTAGCTATTCATGGGGGTTTATGTTTCCATACAAATTTCAGGAGTGTTTGTTCAATTTCTTTGAAGAAGATCATGGGTATCTTTACAGGGACCACATTGAATCTGTATAAAGCTCTTGGGAGTATTACCAGTTTGATAATGTTAATCCTTCTGATCCATGAGCAAGGAATGCGTCTCCATTTCCTCAGGTCTTCTTTTATTTCCTGTAGTAAAGTTTTGTAGTTTTCTTTGTAGAGACCCTTTACATTCTTTGTCAAACTGATTCCTAGGTATTTGATTTTCTGTGGTGCAATTGTGAATGGGATAGTTTCTTTAATGTCCCTTTCTTCTCTTTCACTGTTTGCATATAGGAAGGCCATTGACATTTGGGTATTGATTTTGTACCCCGCCACTCTACTATAGGAATGTATTATTTCTAGGAGTTTCTTGGTAGAGAGTTTCAGGTTTTCCAGGTATAATATCATGTCATCTGCAAATAGTGACAACTTGGCTTCTTCCTTTCCTATCCGGATGCCCTTAATGTCTTATTCTTCCCTGATTGCTTTGGCAAGTACATCCAATACTATATTGAATAGAAATGGTGAGAGTGGGCAGCCTTGTCTTGTCCCTGATCTTAAGGGGAAGGCTTTCAGTTTTTCCCCATTGAGAATGATGCTTGCTATGGGCTTGTAGTAGATGGCCTGGGTTATATTGAGGAATGTTCCTTCAATCCCCATTTTACGGAGGATTTTATCATGAACGGGAGTTGAATCTTGTCCAATGCCTTCTCTGCATCTATTGATATGATCATATGGTTTTTATTTTTCTTTTGTTGATATGATTTATTATGTCGATTGACTTGCAGATGTTGAACCATCCTTGCATTCCCAGGATAAATCACACTTGGTCATGGTGTATAATCTTTTAATGACTCTCTGGAATCTATTTGCTAGTATTTTGTTTAAGATCTTAGCATCTGTGTTCATCAGGGAGATTGGTCTGTAGTTTTCCTTTTCTGTGACTTCTCTGTCTGCTTTGGGTATCAAGGTGATATGTGCCTCGTAAAAGGTATTTGGGAGTGTTTCTGTTTCTTCAATTTGCCTGAATAGCTTGAAAAGAATTGGGAGTAGGTCCTCTTTAAAGGTTTGGTAGAATTCACTGGTGAATCCATCTGGACCTGGGCTTTTGTGTTTGGGGAGATTTTTTTATTACCGATTCCATCTCCTCGATGGAGATAGGCTTGTTGAGGTATTCCAAATCTTCTTGTTGCAGACTTGTGAGGCTATAGGAATTCAGGAATTTGTCCATTTATTCTAGGTTTTCTTGTTTCATGGCATACAGGCTCTCATAGTAATCTCTGATGATCTTTTGAATTTCTGTGGTTTCTGTTGTGATGTCCCGTTTTCATTTCTGATTCTATTTATTTGGGTTCTCTCTTTTCCTTTTCTTACAAGTCTTGTAAGTGCTTTCTTAATCTTGTTTATTTTTTCAAAGAAACAGCTTTTGGTTTTGTTGATCTTCTGGATTGTTTTTGACATTCCATCTCATTGATTTCTGCTCTAAGTTTAATTATCTCTTTCTTTCTGCTTGTGTAGGGCTCCTTTTGTTGATCACTCTCTAAGACCTTTAGTTGTGAAGTCAATCTGTTTGTGACTTCACAAACATGAAGTCTTTTCTTCTTTTCTGATAAATGCTTGAAGAGCTATGAACTTGTCGCTAATACTGCTTTTGCTGTATCCCACAAGTTCTGGTAATTCTTGTCTTCAGTCTCATTTGTTTCCAGGAATCTTTAAGTTTCCTCTTTGATTTATTTTATGACTTGCTGGTTGTCCAGCAGTGAGCTTTTTAATTTCCAGGTACTTGGAATTCGTCTCTGTTTTTGTGTACAATTAACTTCTATTTTCAGTGCATCATGGTCTGAAAAAATAGTTGGCACAATTTCTATCTTCTTGATTTTATGGAGGTATGATTTATGGCTTAGCATGTGATCTATTTTTGAGTATGTTCCATGTGCACTGGAGAAGAAAGTGTATTCAGCTTTTTGGGGATGAAATGCCCTGTATATGTCTACCAGCTCTCTTTCTTCCATCTCTTCTTTTTGGGCCAGTATTTCCTTGGTGAGTTTCAATCTTGTTGATCTATTTAGGGTTGATAGAGCAGTGTTGAAGTCTCCAACTACAATTGTGTTGCTGTCAATGTCTTCTTTGAAGTCTATTAGTAGTTGTTTTAGGTATTTTGCTGGATCCTCGTAGGTGCATATATGTTTAATAGGGTGATTTCTTCCTGATATATGTATCCTTTGACTATTAAGAAGTGACCTTCACTGTCCCTTCTGATCTTCTTCAGCCTGAAGTCTATGTTGCCGGATACCAGTACGGCTACCCCAGCCTTTTGGATGGGTTGTTTGAGTGAAGGTGATCCGCATGCAAGGCAAATGGCCTCCCCGCTGTACCACTGCTCTTGACCCTAGTCTGTGATTTTTATGTCTGTAAATATCTGTAAAGTTGGCAGATTTGATTAACTTTTAATCCAAGTCAAAATCTGATTTAGATCCCATTCTGGAATCAGAAAATGTACTTTAAGTTTGAATAAACACAGTAAGAAGAATGAAAACAAGTAAGATATTCTCTGGTTTTTGGTTCTAAATAATTCATTCAGACAAAAATAATTTTAAATTTTTTAGATAACATGGTCTTTGCTAATGTAAAACTTTCATGTATTAGATGAATAAGTGGTGCTTTCAGCAACCACGCAGTCACATGTGCTTATTAGTGAGAAATCAGGGTCACACTAGTTTAGTGATAGTATGGATAATGCATTTCTCGGGGTTTTGTTAATAATCATTCCAGTTTTCCAATGCATGCTGCTAATAATGTAAACATAATTTCATAAATGAATATTTCAAATAGTGCAATATAAAATATGTATAGTATATACACTTTGCAAGATGTCTTATTTTACAAACTGTATGACTTTTAATTCTAAAGATTCAGCAATATTTAAATATACCTGAAAAGATATTATTAGAATTGATGACTGCAGCCTAATAACTTTATTAAATTAATGGTATAAGTATGTAACAATATTGTTCATAATAATTATATGTAATAGAAAAAATTTGAAAAGCACTGATTCCATAAAATGTAAAACAGTTCAGTGGATTAGCAACATTCTATTTTAAGATACGTAGATAAATTTAAACTTTTCTAGGGAAACTTATATTTTAGTAAAAGTTTCTATCTTTCCTTAGTGGATCATTAAAAGTTAAATAATAACAAATTGATAAAATGATTTCATACAAGTGATAGCTTAAAATTATTGACATGCAAAACTATGCAAATTGATTGGATATAAAAATTTGGTGTTGGGATTTGTTTGGGGTTGCACATGGAGGTGCTCAGAGCACTCTCCTGACTTTAGCCAAGAGATTTGTCCTCTCAGTGTTCTAGGGACGATATGGAATATAAGGGTTGACTGATTAGGAGGAACTTCTTCAGCTGCTCTATGTCTCTGTATCAATGGATAAAATTTGTTGTTACATCACGATCACGATCTTCCCATTGATCATCTATTTGCTAGAGCGGGCACCAGTAATATCTCCATATGTCCTGTTTCATATCAGTAGAGCCAGGGGCATCGGCTTGCTAAAGGAACATAAGGAGCCTCAAACCATTATATTAGGTCATGGGAATGACCTAATATAATTGTTACTGGAATTTGGCATATCAAATACAACACGAGAAGCTTGCCAGGCTTGCCGAGCGGGAGGCAAAGTCTTTTAAACATCTCCAAATAAAGCATTTATTGATGAACCGCATGGCCACAAGTGGCCGCACAAGCTGGGCTGTGATGGGCTGGTCTGCTGGGTGGAGTTCTGACGAGAGGGAAGTCCAAATGTGGAAAATGGCAGCGCCCGTGGAGTGAGGTGGGGAGTGGTCTGGCTTGTTGTGAGGCTCTGCCAAGGTGGTGGGCCAGGGCTAGAACCCGCCATGCCTCCCGACTGCCTCATGAACGGCCGGGCACAGGGAGAGCAAGGAACAGCTCTGCCCCATGTCTGAGAGTCTCTGGACCAGCATACCTGGGCCGGATTGAGGAAGAAACTGCTGCAGGGTGTGTGTCGATGATCCGGGCTGTGATGGGCTGGTCTGCTGGGTGGAGTTCTGACGAGAGGGAAGTCCAAGTGTGGAAAATGGCGGCGCCCGTGGAATGAGCGGGGTGGTCAGGCTTGTTGTGAGGCTCTGCCAAGGTGGTGGCCCAGGGCTAGAACCCACCATGCCTCCTGACTGCCTCATGAACGGCCGGACATAGGGAGAGCAAGGAACAGCTCTGCCCATGTCTGAGAGTCTCTGGACCAGCATACCTGGGCCGGATTGAGGAAGAAACTGATGCAGGGTCTGTTACATAAACACAGCAATTAAATGCATTCAATTATAGAGTTTGTATTTAACGTACATATGTTTATCTATAACATATAGAGCCTTTAATACGGCAACAGTAAGAAAGGAGAACAAGCAATGCCTGATAATGCATTCAATTATAGAATTTGTATTTAATGTACATATGTTTATCTATAACATATAGAGCCTTTAATACGGCAACAGTAAGAAAGGAGAACAAGCAATGCCTGATAAAATTTTATAGCCAACCTAGGCTGCCAAAACGAAGAATGACTAAAATGACTGCCTGTACTTTCAATGCACTTATGCTGGCATCAGAAGCACATATCGAGGATTTGATGGTGCAAGCGCAAAAGATCTAGTCCAACATCATTGGTCTGACTGAGAGGAGGAGGTAACAGACACATCACACTGTATTTGAAACTGGAGAAGAATTGTTTCTAAGAACATGCGATGAAAGAAGTGTCAGTGGTGTTGGTGTCCTTGTCAACATGAACATGGCCGTGAACACAAATGATTCATTTGAATGCATAACAAACTAGATAGGAAGACTACACTTGAAGAGATGTGGCGCACTGCCAGAAATTTCTATCTTCATTGTCTATGCACCAAAATCCACATACAAGGAAGATGAAATTGAGAAATTCTACATGGAACTGGAGGAGTTCTATAAAAAAGATCACATATTCTACAAGATCAAGGTCAGTGATTTTAATGCCAAGATAAGACTGAAAAGATCAGCCAAAGAACTCCACATCGGGACCCATGACATAGAATGGAACTAATAGGATGAGAGACTATCTGAGTTCATCATGTCCACCAAGACCATTCATGGGAACTCACAGTTCCAGAACTCTGAAGTGAAACATTGGACATGGGAATCTCCTGGTGGACAGTTCCACAATGAAATTGACCACTTCATCTTCAATTGACGGTTTTGTCTCACCAATGTTGCTGTACTCCCCAAAGTCCAAATAGGATCGGATCACCGTCTCCTTTGTGCAAAATTCTACCTCACGCAATGGGGAGAAAATGCTGCAAAGTTTAAGAAGAGAATTCCCAGAACGACCACCAACTGGGAACTATTTGGCACCTTTGCAGTAACATGGGAAGATACCATCATTGACGACATCTATGAAGAACACAACCAACTGGTTCAGCACCTCCATGATTGTGCGAAGAATGCTGAGAGAGAGAAAGACACAAAAGGATGCCTGTCTTTAGAAACTCTCGAGCTCTTTCGCGAATGTGGCAAGGCGCGAGCCTCACGAGACTAAATGCTAATGTCCAAGCTTGCAAAGCAGTGCAGAGAAGCAATAAAAGACCTCAAAGATAGAAGAGCAGAAATACTGGAAGATGCAGCAGAAGCCGGGAAAAGCATTCGCACTGCCCACATGTCCTTCACCAACTATAAGACTAAGATGACTGCCCTCCGACGAACTGATGGATCTATCACATCTTCCAGAAAAGCAATGGAGAAGATTATCCAGGACTTCTATTCATATCGCTTTGATAGCCATGTCCACATGCCCACATACCAAATTCCATAGGATGGATATGTCATTCCCACTGTTCTCCTTTCTGAAATCCTACATGCCTTTTCATCGTAAAGAAAGTAACAGCACCAAGCCCATATAAAGTCAGACCCGAACACCTGAAGAATCTGCCGTCGGTACTCATCAATACACTAGCTCAGCTCTTCACATGCTACCTTTCCGAATGAAAAGTCCCTCCCAATGGAAAACCAGTTGGACAGTTCTACTGTTCAAGAAGGGAGACATTCACAACATCAGCATCTATTGCCCCATCTGCCTGTTGTCCGTAATCCCCAAGCTATTTACACGATTCATCCTGAACAGGATTGGCAGAACACTAGCTGAAGGACAACCATGCGAGCAAGATGGCTTCTGGAAAGGATTCAGCACAATCAACCATATCCACACAGTAACCAAGCTCATTGAGGTTTGTAGGGAGTTCAAGATGCCGCTCTGTCTCACATTAATTGATTTAAAGAAAGCCTTTGATTCAGTGGAGACTGAAGCGGTTATCAAAGCCCTAGCCAAACAGGGTCTTCAAACCCAATACATCAAGATCCTTTGTGAGCTGTTATTACGGATTCACTACCAGGATCTCACCTTTCTACAAGGAAGTGATCATTGATGTTAAAAGAGGGGTTCGACAGGGTGATACCATTTCACCAAAACTCCTCAACGCCACCCTCTGGAACATCATGCGATAATTAGAATGGGAAGGAATGGGAGTGAAGATATATGGTCGGCAACTACACCACCTCCACTTCGCTGATGACATCGTTCTAATAACACCAAACAATAGCTAAGCGGCACAAATGCTAACTGACTTCAACCAAGAATGTGGAAAGGTAGGTCGACAGCTGAATCCAAAGAAAACTATGTTTATGAAAAATGAACTAGTTCCAGAGCTCCATTCACTCTCAATGGAACAGACATCTCTGAATGCAGTAGTTATGTGTACCTAGGTCGAGAAGTCAACATGATGAATGAAGTAAAACCTGAGCTGTGCAGGAGGAAGACAGCAACATGGAAAGGCATTGAATAAATAGCTAAAAGGACAAAGAACCTCCGGCTCGGGCACATCGCTTTGACTCCACCATTCTCCCTGGATTAACATACGCCTCAGAGAACTGGGCCCTACAAAAGCAAGATGAGAATGCTATTCGGGTCTCCCAGAGAGAAATCAAAAGAGCTATGCCTGGAATGTCACACCTCACTCAAGTGAGAGAAGGAATCCGGAGTTCCAACCTCTGTCACTATTCCAGAATCAGGGACGCTGTCTCAGTTACCAAGGCATCGAAAATCAGATGGGCTGGACATGTAATGGGATTTGAAGATGACTGCTGGACTAGAGCCGTTACCAACTGGACCCCACAGGATGTCAAAAGATCACGTGGCTGCCCACCTATAAGATGGTCAGACTTCCTTGTCAAGACCCCGAAGGAACTTTTTGATGCTCCTCATATTCCTGAATCAACCAGATGCCATTGGGTTGCATTGCAACGTGATAGGGTCCAATGGAAATGTTACTGGCACTTGCTCAAGCAAATTGATGGATAACAGGATTCACGTGATCAAGTGATATTTATCTATATGAATATTTAGATTTTATTAGCTCCTAGAATGCAACTGTATTTATAAGACCAGTATGTTTCCAGTTCGTGCTCTGAAAACTTTGTGGTGCTAGATATTAAACCCAAAGTCTCATATATGCAAGATATTTTCTCTCCTACTTCAGCCCTTTTTCTAATGATAAATCTTAAAATAAAATTAAATATCTTACATTTTTTGGAGACATGTTGGTGGTATTGAGCCCCACCTGGAAGTACTAGGGGTGTGCTCCTGACTATTCTCTCAACAATCACTCCTGTCAGCCTCTGTGGACCATATATGATTTCAGAAATTGAATCAAGGATGGCTACATACAAGAAAACAATCTCTGTACTATTGCTTTGTCCCCAGTGCAAATTTTATATTTTTTTAATTTTTATATTTTTAAATTTTTATATTTTTTAAATTTTTATATTAAAATGAAATAGTTATTTAAAAAAGATGAAGTTAAATAGTTACTACTAGTTAGAATATTCTCATTAGATCATCATAAAAATAATAGATTAATGTGTCTACATTTTTAAATTTAATTTTAAATTTCTACCAGTTATTATCATATTTAATCTCTAGCATGCTTCGGTTTTCCATGCACACATATTTTAAATTATTTCCATATTATTTAAATAAAGTAAATCTAATTCAGGTAGCATGGCAGATTATAGGTTCTTTCACTTTCTATTGAAACACTTATTATAAAACATAATGAGATGAAAACTTAAATACATCTGAAACTAAGGATATTAATCACATCTTTCTGATTTCCTGTGGACTTTTGTCCTTCCAGAAAAACATGGTAACTGTCAATTACCTGAACAGACAAAAAGAAAGATGGTTTTTGAGTGCATGACCCCTACCAAAATTCATGGTTCCCAAAGGCACTTCCAGAAATGCTTTATCAATTGGTACAAAAAATTAATATTGCTGCCTGAAATGTGGAGTTGCACCAGCCCTGCGTTACCAGACACCATAGGTTCCTCTGAGTAATACTTAAAGCTCGATTTAAAAGGCACTGGATTGAAAGTTCAAATTATAAAATAATAGAAAAATCACACATTTTATGGCAGTAAAAACATACAATCCAATTTCAGAAAATATGGACAAAGATTTTGGATAATTTTACCTGCAAAGATATAAAATATACAATAAAAATGAAGAAACAGTTGTTAAATACCATTTCACACCTGCACAAATGGTCTATATAAAAACTTTAGAAATAAAAAGAGTTGGTAAGTGGAAGGAAAAATAATTATTTACACTGCTACTGGGTATGTTGTTTATATAGGCTCTAAGAAATGACCTCATTCCATATGTGCATGGGCCCCAGCTTCTCCTGGCGTCCAGAGGTCGATGTGGCCACATTGACCACAGGTCATGCTTCCATCACAGCAGGCTCATTGCCGTGATGACAATGGGACGTGTGACACGTGTGATAAAAAAAAGAACTGTTTACATAACATTCCATTAAAACAAACAAGCTAACAATGGAGGGGCCAGAGAAATAGTTCAGTGGATAAGGATTGCCTTGAACATAGCCAATCTGGGTTCTTAGCATCTTAGCACCATCTATGGTTCCCTGAGCACTGCCAAGAGTGATTCCTGACCACAGTGCTAAAGTAGACCCTTAACACCTTTGGGTATTGTCTCCAAACCAAAAACATTAAACCCAAAATTGGAAATAGCTTATTGTTGGGTCATGCTTCACCTTTTAGCCCTGAATCTTTACTATTGGTATTCCTCTCTCTCTCTCTCTCTCTCTCTCTCTCTCTCTCTCTCTCTCTCTCTCTCTCTCTCTCTTCTCTCTCTCCTGTTATAAGCCTTTTGCATATCTTTAGACAAGAGCTTTATGCTAAAGAAATCTTCTTTTGAAACACAAAGGAGTGTGAGAATAGGCATTTTTTAGTTTGATTCTAATGGCTCCTGGAATGCCACCAAATTTTCTACTGTAAGTCTAGTATAATCTAGATGGGATATATTTCCTTTTACACCAGGAACCCTGCATGGACTGGATTACACCAGAAGGACTTCACCCTGGTTAAGATGTGGGACCACCCTTAGGAAATTAGCTTTTACAAAAGATCAAAGGTAGGTCAACTAGCGAGCCTGTTAGCGGCACAATGGGGAATTGGTTTTGTTGACTTAAATTGTGCCCAGTCTGAGTCAGAAGCCATCAGACCAGTTTCGGGGCTGAATCTGAAACCAATAAGGAATAGCCACTTGTGGAGGTGAGAAACAAGCCCAACAGTCAGTTAGGTTTAAAAGAGATTGTGTCAAGCTGAGCTAGTGCGTTATCTGGATGAAGACACATGGCTGGCATGCCAAGGGCCAACAACAAAATGAAAACACCTTTATGATAGACATCCCAGTAGGCTAGCAGACCCAGAAAGAAAGATAACAGGAATCACGTGTTTAAGGTACTTTCCTCTTAAATAACAGTCGAAGATCTTCAACTGGTTCTCAGGTGTACTGGGGGTCTGGGCTTATTGTTTCCTCATTGACTCTGAGGGGTCACGTCGTCAGGGTGCCACTTCTTGACTCGGGTGTGGTGTACCCAGGAGTCCACTCCAGCTGCTTTGATGGCTGTTGGGGTAGACAAGAGGACAGTGCAGGGCCCCTCCCATGTGGGGGGAGAGAGAGGTCCCAGTTGAGGGAAGGGTTTTGATTAAGACCATGTCACCGGGTTAAAGAGTGGTGGCCCTGATGACCGGGGAGTCCTTCTGACAAACTTTTTAGAGCCTGCTGGAACTTAGCCAAATTGATCACATCTTGGGCCACTTCCTGGGTGGCTCTAGCCATCAGAAAATCATTGGTAAGGAATGGTCTCCCCATATAACTTCTCATAGGGACTCAGCCCTAACCGCCCAGGAGTATTTCTTATTCTAAGTAGGGCAATGGGTAGCAGGGTGACCCATGGCAAGTGGGTCTCCTGAGAGAGCCTCCTGAGGTGCCTCTTTAGTATATCATTAGCCTTTTCAACCTGGCTAGAGGACTGAGGCCTCCATGAACAATGGAGATGGAACTGGATTCCTAAGGCCTGGGAAATTCCCTTTGTCACTGCAGATTTAAATCCTGATCCATTATCTGACTGCAGTCCCTGGGGCAGGCCAAACCTGGGTATTATCTCATGAATGAGTTATCTGATCACTTCCCTGCCTTCTCAGATCTACAGGGAAAGGCTTCGATCCAGCCTGCAAAGGTGTCCTTCCAGACTAGCGGATATTGCAATCCTTTGTACTTCCTTTGTACTTAGGCATATGGGTAAAACCTAACTGCCAGTCCTCTCCAGGGTAGCTGCCCTTGCGCTGTGTCCCAGGGAGAGCTGCTCTGTGAGCCACAGGATTATTGAACTGGCATATTTCACAGGAGCGAGTGACCTGCTTTATTGTCTTAAGCAGACCTGGCCCTGCAAACAGCCTTACGGCTATCTGATGAGGCCCCAAATGTAAGGTTTGGTGCAGTTTCTTAAGGATTTCCACATGTCGGCTTCTGGGAGCCATAATAGCCCTTCCTCGTTCTGTAACCACCCTGAGGTAGTGCTTCAAAGCCTTGCGTCTGCGCTAGGCGGACCTCCTCCTCAGAGCACTGGGGTCTAGACCCAGGAAGGGGCCATCCCAAATTAGAGGAGCCAGGGCCGAGTACTCTCGGGCAGCCTGCTTGGCCTCAGAATCTGCCTGCCGATTTCCCTCAGCGATGGAGTCATTTCCGTTCTGGTGACCTCTGCAGTGAATTACAGCCACCTTTGAAGGAAGGTAAACTGCTTGCAATAATTGATCAATCTCCCTGTGATAGTTGATGGGGGAGCCATTAGCAGTAAGAAACTGTCTCTCCTTCCAAACTGTGGCATGTGCATGAAGCACCAGGAAGGCATATTTGGAGTCTGTATATATTTTAACTTTCTGTCCCTTTTCCAGATCCAAAGGTCAGGTGAGGACAACAAGCTCGGCCAGTTGAGCACTGGTCCCTGTGGGCAGTGCCCCTGCTTCTAAAGTAAGACCTTGGTCTTACTTGCATAATCAGCCCTTCAGCTACCCTTCTCCATGAAGGAGCTGCCATCAGTAAACAAAGTTAAATCACAGCGGGGAGGGGGATGTGGCTAGATCCTCCCCGGCCCATGCTGCATAAGTTTGCGAAATAATCTCCTCACAATCATGCCCTGAGCTGCCTGTTTGGTCTGGGAGGAAAGTGGCAGGGTTGGGACTGGCACACCTGCGGATAGCCACTGCGGGTCCCTCTAGGAGCAATGTCTGGTACTTTAAGAGGCGGCTATCTGAAAGCCATAGTCCGCTTTTAGAATTAAGTAACCCAGACACATCATGAGGTGAATGGACTGTTAGATCTCTTCCCAGAGTTAGTTTCGCAGCCTCTGGTACGAGGAGAGCAGTAGCAGCCAGGGCCCTGAGATAGGCTGGCCAACCCTTAGCCACCACATCTAGCTCTTTGCTGAGATATCCCACTGGCTGCTGGGCGGGGCCTAGGGGCTTAGTGACAACTCCAAGCACAATACCTCCCCTTTCATGTACAAAGAGGTGGAACTCCTGACCTGTCGAATGCCCCAAGTCTGGTGCCCTAAGCAACGCCTTCTTTAATTTATCAAAGGCATCCTGTAACTCAGGGTTCCACAATATGAAGAGTCTTACTTTGTTGAACCTCAGCTATGGCTCTATAAAGGGGTAGAGCTATTTCCCCATATCCTGGGACCTACAGCCTACAGTATCCAGTAATACCCAGAAATCCCCCCAACTATTTGAGAGTGCGAGGAACGGGGTGATCCACAATTGGGCCCACCTGGTCTGTCCCTAGATTGCGTGCCCCCTGTTTGAGGGTTAGTCCAAGGTATTTGACAGACTGTTGGCAAAGCTGGGCTTTCATTTTAGAGACTTTATATCCACACTTTGCCAGAAAGGTAAGAAGATGCTGAGTTTCCTCTTGGGAAGCCTGCTCAGTGGGTGAGCATAATAGAAAGTTATCTACATATTGAATAACTACACTCTGAGTGGTCCGAAACTGCTGTAAGTCTCTGGCCAAAGCTTGTCCAAACAGGTGGGGACTGTCATGAAAACCTTGGGGAAGAACTGTCCAGGTGAGCTGCCCTGCTTGTGTCTCAGGATCCTCAAAGGCAAATAAAAATTGAGAGTCAGGGGTGAAAAGGGATGCAAAAGAACACGTCCTTCAGATCTAGGACTGTGAACCAGGCTGCGGAGCTTGGGATGTTAGACAGCATGTATACTGATTGGGAACCACAGGGTGAATAGGAATTACAGCCTCATTAATCAAACATAGATCTTATACCAGTCTCCATTCCCCAGTGGGTTTCTGGACACCCAGAATCGGGGAGTTACATGGACTATTACAAGGAACAACCAAGCCTAATCTTTTTAGCCCAATTATTTTAGGAACGAGACCTTCTCTTGCTTCTGGTCTCAAGCAGAACTGCTTTTTGCTGAGGATAAGCAGCTTCAGGCTTAAGGGAAATTCGAACTGGCTGTGCCCATTTGGCCCTTCCTATTTCACCAGGGGCTGCCCAGACCTGAGGGTAATTGGTAATTGGTAAAAGAGGGACAGGATTCGGTCCCACTTACACTTGCGCTCTTAACCCAGCCATAATGTCTCTTCCCAGTAGGGGAGCCAGACTCTCGGGCACTACTGTTGCAGGTGGACCCCACGGGTGACTTATGTGAGGCAAGGAGAGAGAGATGGTCGCTTTCTCCCCAGCTGCCTCTGCCACCTGGGATCCGCTGGACAGGCTTAGGACTGATAAAATCTGTGATGAGCCCCTACGGCGTGGGCCTGAGCCCCACCAGCCCCACGAGGTGGCCGTCAAGCCACGCCTGATGCCCGCTTGATCTCTAGGCACGGGAGTTGATCCCCACCACCCGAGGTTTCTAGGGGAGCCACGGAATCAGGCAGGAGCGAGGAATTGCTCTTTGTAGGAAAGGAAAGTCAGTCCTAGGCCTTACCCAGGGCTGTCTTGGGGTTCTTGTCCTTCTCACAGAAAAGGAATTTTCAGGAGTCGACGAGCAGTGAAGTAAAATAGATTTTATTAAGGAGGTTTTAGGAGAGGGGGAGGGAGGAGAGAGAGAGAGAGAGAGAAGAGAGAGAGAGAGAGAGAGAGAGAGAGAGAGAGAGAGAGTAATGCGCTCAAGGGAGAACGCTGGCTACTCCAAAGACGGAGAGCAAGTAAGAGAGAGTACACATCTCAAGAGGGGAGATGCGGGCAACACACATGCTCAGGCACCACATGTGCTTGGCCACATGGGCTTAGGCAGCATGTGTGTCCATGCAGCATGGCGCACAGGCAACATGTGTGCCCAGGCAGCATGTGCATGCTCTCCTTTGTTTAGGACGACTTTTATAGATTTCTCCCAAGTTACTCCCATATGGGGCTTTAACCTCGGTTGCTAGGGCCCCGTTGCCAAGGGGAGTAGACTTTGGGAGTGGTCTTCTTTGACTGGAATGTTTTTGGAGTCTTCTGTGAGCTGGGTGCTGAGCTGGAAGGCTGATTTATCTTCCTTAGGAGGGTTAGTTATTTAAAGCCTTTAAAAGGGTCAGTGGCCTATGGGCTTCACACAAAAGGTTGGCCTTCCCTCCCCAGGGTCTATTGTTGATAGTGGTCTTGTCAAGTTTGGTTTTGGGTTTTCAATCAGGTGTGGCTCTGGATCTCCTCTTCTTCATGAATTTTCTTGCCATGTGGCGCCCCCTGTCTGCCTGCCTACAACACTACCAGAAATGAGTAGGTAAAAATTACCCGTTCCAGTTACATTCCAAAGGCAGGGTAAAGACATGAATGAGTGGGTGGGGGGAGACCCCCTGCATGGTGACAGACTTTCGAGACAAACGTCCTGTAAAGGAGAAAAGGACTGAGAATGCTGCCCCGGTATCAAAACGAAGATGACGACGTGGAGGCCCTCTACTTCTAAAGTTACTCGAGGCTCCTGTAGAGTTATCATAGTCTCATATAATGGGGCCTCTAGGAGCAAGAGCCTCGGGACCCATCATTCCAGATTCCCACTGGCCTGGGGATTGTCCCTTTGGGGCCTTCGCCCCTGAGGGCAGTCCCTCTTCCAGTGGTTCCCTTTGCAAAGGGGCAGGGTCCAGGAGGCTTCCCTGGTTTGGGGGCAGTCCTTAGGAAGTGTCCAGTCCCAGTGCAGCGGTAGCTCTTGGGCTTCCCGCCTTCCTGGTCTCTCCTGTAATCTGCCTCTCTAAGAGCCACCACCAACGCCTCGGCCTTTTCTCTGTTTTGTTGCTTTCTGGGCCGGAGCTTCCTCCTCTCAGGAATAATAGACCTTGTTGACCAGTTCAAGAAGGCGGCCTATAGTTTCCTCAGGGCCATTTGGAACCTTCTGAAGTTTCTTTCTTTTTTTTTTTTTTTTTTGCTTTTTGGGTTACACCTGGCAATGCTCAGGGGTTTCTCCTGGCTCTGCACTCAGAAATTACTCCTGGCAGTGCTCAGGGGACCATATGGGATGCCGGGGATCGAACCCGGCCGGCACAGGCCGGCCGCGTGCAAGGCAAACGCCCTACCCTCTGGGCTATCGCTCTGGCCCCTGAAGTTTCTTTCTAATGTCGAGAGCAGCCTGGGAGATAAACTTGTCCTGCAGAATCAGCTTGCCCCTCATCACTGTCAGGGTCTAGGTTTGTGAACTTCAATAGCGCTCCCCTCAGTCATTCAAGAAAAACTGTGAGGGTCTCATCATGTTCCTGTTTAATGAGCATCACCTGGCTGTAATTGAGAGGTTTGGCCCTGGCGCTCCTTAGCCCTTCCATTGTGCACTGAAGAAAATGGTCGAATCGCCATTTCACTGTCCGGTGTTGGTGTTATGTGACCAATTAGGGTCCGAGAGAGGACCTGCTTGATCCCCTGAAGGGAATTCAACTGGTTTCCCAGTTCCTGAATCCTCTATCTCGGGTCCCCTGACCCTCCTGTTCCTGTCTCTTAAGAACTGGCCTCTGTCTGGGGTTGAACCTGGTTCTTCTCCTACTGTGTCCCCAAGGCTTGGCGTCTTCCCTTGCAGGGGTCTCCTGGTCAATACCTCATCCCCATAGCGAATCACAGCTGCCAGAACTGAGTCCTTCTCAGCAGCAGTGAGTGTTTGCCTCAGGATAAGCATCACATCCCTACAGGTGAGATCAAAACCCAAACTCACAGATGACAGCTCCTCTATGTATTTATCAGGGTCATCTGTGTAGCTTCCCAAATCCTTCTTAATCAGTTTTAAGTCTTGGAAGGAAAAGGGCTTGTAAACCTTAGCAGAATTTCCCAAATCATTAGGATGGAGTACATACAATGGAAGGATCCAGGGAGCATGCTAAACTTTGTTTCAGCCTCTTAACCAAAGAGTTTGGAAACACCAAGACAAAAGGAGATTTTTATGCTGTAAATAAGTCTAAGGTGGAAGATAAAGATAACATGTCACTCACATGTATAATATAAATAACCTGAACTGTGGGCCAGAGCAAGTGTTCAATGGATGAGGACCTTCCTTGCTGAGCATTGTCTGAGTCCAGAATCAAGAGAAACCCCTGAACATCAGCAGAGAAGCTCCATAACAAGCAAGTAGAAAGACAAAAACCATGTTACTGATTATTTCATTGACTTATTATCCTTTTGTTTTCCTCTTAGTAAAATAAACCAGCAAAATTATGACCTAGATGCAATTTAGATGCTCCTTATGTTTCTCTTTAAGACATAGATGCAGTCTATGTGGTAATTTGATTGCAGAATCTGATTTTTCAGTTGTACATACAATAAAATTAGATAACATTTGAGCTCAATGGAAACTTTATGTCCATTCAGTTATTTTAGATTTTCCTGATGCATGACATAAAGCTAAAATGCAAGCTTTGTTAAGACATAAAGTCTGGTGTTCATTTTGTGCCATATTGAAAACAAGGATATATTGACATTTTAGTCATTGTCCTTCAGCATTTCTTCTGTGCACATGAATAATGAAAGCATCTATTGGTTCTTCTGCATCCCTTAATTTCTAAATGTAATAATTTCAAATAGTATAGTATGTGATTGATTGAACTTAAAATCTGTCTAGTCAAGGAGAATCAAGAAAGTGAGAAGTGATGGCAGATCCTAAAATAAGAACAAAAGTTGAATTTTATAAATAATATCTTTATCTTGGGATGTCAATTTATGTCACTGTACCTTAGTGTCAGCACAATAATAACTACTGCAAGACTTAATATTATACAGATATATGAGCAAATAGATAATATAGTTAATACAAAAAATTGATAGAGGAGCATCTTATAATAACATGAATTTGCAACTATTTACTAGCTTAAATGACACTGACAATTGCAGTTAAATATAAGAAAAATGTTTATAATTTTAATATCATTATCTTTTTCTGCATGTTTTACATCTCTCATCTTTTAGAGTTTTAAATATCTTCAGATTTTACTTTGTTGCTGATGATTAATTTTGAAATAACTATCACCTTAGAACCAGCGATTAAAGCAAACTCTAGGCAATGTGACCTGATAGGTCATTTTCATTAAAAACATAATTTGGGAAAGCAAATTTGGCTGAAAAAAAATAGCATATGCATAATTTTCTTAAGGATTCCATATATCCACATGAATAGCAATAATATAGGCAGTAAACATACTAAAACAATATGTTCAAAACAGTTTAATTTTAGCTAATATTCCTAAGCAATTGTGGCAATGATGTAATGGTCTGAACCCCCAAAATTCAAACTTTATTTTGGAAATGTTCCACTTTGTCTGTAAGCACCAGAAATGCACACAGAAAAAATCCGGACTACATCTGAGCATCATTGAATTAAAATTCATGAGTGTCAAGAACAAAAAGACAAAATAACTTAATACCCCTGGTGACATGTTCCAATGTCTTTCAGTACCTAAAGTTTGGTCTAAAACTCTGCATAAGTCTTAGAGAATCTAGAACAGTTTTTTTTTAAATAGTTGATTTATGAGAGACTCACACACGGGGCAGAGCTGCTACTTACTCTCCCTGTGCCCAGCTGATCACGAGGCATCCGGGAGGGATGGCAGGTTCTAGCCCTGACCCACCACCCCAGCAGAGCCTCACAAGAAGGCAGAGGAGTCCCCACAACATGAGGGCCGCCATTTTCCAGACTCCCTCTCATCAGAATTACACCCAGCAGAGGAGTTGATCACAGACTGTCCCGTGGCGGCCGCTGGAGGCCGCACAGTTCATCAATAAATGTTCTAGTTTTGAGGTGACCTCAAGATTATCCCACCTGCATGGCAGAGCCTGACAAGCTACCCATGTCATATTTGACATGCCAAATACCAGTAACAATTATAGACCTCATTCTCATGACTTGATGGAATGGTTTGAGGCTCTTTATGTTCCTGGAGCAGGCAGATGCCCTTGGGCTATCTCGCTTGTGACAGGACATATTGAGATGTTACTGGTGCCCGCTCAAGTAATCGATGATCTACGGGAAGTCAAGTGAAGTGAAGTTGATTTATGAAACAGTACCACATTATGAGGAAGTTTTTATTCTTCAAAAGTTTCATTTGGGGGTATTTGGCACTCCCCTAGAAATGCTCAGAGCTTAATTGTGACTCTATGGTGAGGGTAACTCCTGCAGTGCTGGATTGAAGTTGGGCAGTTGCTTGCAGGCAAATGCCTCCCCTGATGCGCAACTCTGACCCCATGGGTCATGTCTTTCATATGAATATTCTGGTCTCCGAAGGAATGGTTTTGCTTTTACTATGCCATAAATATTACCTAGGCACATGATTTTTAGTACATAAATTATGATCCTGATGTAACCCATATGACCATTATCCTAACTATATGGCCCAAATGTTTCTGTATTTGTTAGGCAGTGTCTTTAGAAGCATGCTCTTTGTGGGTAAATTCCCAGAGACCCTTGGCCAGTAACCTTACTACAGTTTTCTACCCTGGTCACTGCTAGTGAGTTTAACTGCTCTAACCCCAGTATAATTTCCATGTTTTAATTTCATTATCAGGCAGTGAATACTTCCTTCCACTCAGTAACAAATCCTCAGCCTCATGACACACCTTTCCAGTTAAATCTTACTCTTAGGATCAATGTTGGGCCTTCCAATAAAACTGATGGCAGTAAAGGAAGAACAGAAATAAAAGCTCACAAGTGAAATTTTTCTTCAATAGCTGACAGTTTTCTTGACAACTTGGCATGTTTATCAGTCGTTTCAACTCTCTCACCCTAATCCAAATAAATATCTTTTACCACTCACTGAAATCTTCCACCTACCTCTCTCTACTCATCTTCTTCATCCATGAGGTGTCACCCCACAATACTTTACACCTCACTCAAATTACACCTATTTTTTGCCATTGAACATGTTTCCCTTCTGGTTTCTAATATATTAAGTGTGTTTGGTGGGTCCTCCTTGGTCTTTTAAAATACATTTTGGTTTTGGTGGGAAGAGTAGGTTTGCCTTAAAAAAAAACTCAGGAAACACATTTTGTCTTATAGGAGAAAATAATCTTACCACGGGGGTTTCTTATAAGGTCAAAAGCTTTGTCCCATTTCAATACTCAGAGAGAAAGAGAGAGAGAGAGAGAGAGAGAGAGAGAGAGAGAGAAAGCTCCAGTGCTTAGTCTTTATAAGTTGAGTTGCATAGTTTGCTGACTATCCTTTCATTCAGATTTTTAATTTTTCAACAGTTCTCTTGTGACCCACAGCAGTAGTTGCTCAAAAAGTCCCAACGGAATAAATTGACATTTTGAAATTAAAATATTTGTGTACAATCATTGTGGTAGTCTATGAAAAGTTAATCTGAAAATTTCAAATTCCAAATTCATTGTTTCTGGAAAAAATCAGTCTTTATATTGTTTATTGTTTTTGACAAATTTATGACAAATAATTTGCTTAATATAACACCTTCCAGTTCCACTAAGTTGTAGTGAGATTTCATCTTTTTCTTACAGCTGCATATCTCATAGCTATCATACCCACTCATCTGTGATTAGTTTCATATCCTGGGTACAGTACTCGGTACTGCAAAAATAACATAAGTGTGAAAGCCTCTTCCTCCATAAGGAAAATCCTCCAAGGATGCATTCTTGCCCAGGACAAAGCTGGAATTCTTGCCAAGAGCATATTGTTTCCTTCTCCTTTCTTTTACTGATACACAGTAATAATATATTTATTTCTTCATTGTATTTCTAGTCATTTTGTATAAACATGGTAAGAGATATAGACGTTTATCTATCTACACCTTGAATTAAGGTTAAAATGCTTTCCCTGAACTCATGACAAAGAGTTTCTTTTCCTGGGGACATTTTGCTGTATATTCCAGACTAACCTCAGGCCAGGTTAGTTTTTTCCAAACCCCAACAGGGTACTAAGTTCCTTGTTTATATTTGGGTAAGGATAGAGTTTGTTCCATTACTGTGCTCTCAATTTTTTGTATGCTTATGATGTTTAGCCTATTCCATGTCGAGCCTAGGGTAGCTAATCACAGCTTTCCCTGGGTTCATCTGAGTCCAGCAATGGGACCCTTCTTTTGGGTTCAATATAAGGCAACTGAGGTGGCCAAAAATCAATATAAAGGCAACTGAGGGTTAAGTTAAGAAATACGATGAAGGCCCAGAAGTAAATATTTCAGAGTTAACAAATTCCTATATTTCAAATCCATAGCTTTACCTATCTTCCTGGTTCTATACAAAAAGAACAGCACTCTAGTATAAGAGTATGCAAAGGGAACACAGGAAAGATAAAAACATTTCACTAACAATACAAAACCCAGGGTTGACAAGCCACTGCATCTGTTTTGGAGACAGACACCTGCTGAGTATGAGACAGAGAGTTGTGAAAGAAATGTAATCCAAAGTGAAACATTTGAATTTTATCTCATCTATTCGACTCTGCTTTGATATTGTAAGAGCAGATATAGTCACAAGACCATTTTCACTTGAACTGTTATGAATTACAGTGAAAGTACGTAACAGTTGACAGATCAAATTTATCCCACTGGTTATAGTATGCATGCCTGTGTACTATAATGTTGCAATTAAACATGTATGTGTTTTAAAAAAATCTGCTAAAATAACCACCCAGATGGTCCCTAAGAACCAAGAAGCTCCTTGTGTGTAATTCGTGATCTAGAAAGCAATGATCTCACTGCTTTTCTGAATAAAAACATCACATAGCTCACAGTTTGATCTAGCATTGGGTAAGATGCAAAGACTATCAATTCGGTGTCACTAATTTTCTTTGCCCATCTCTATGGCCATTTTAATCTTCTAAAACTAACTTGGCATTTTAATATAACTTTTAAATTTCTATTTTTATTTAAAATTATGATTACTAAAGTTTTTAACTTAATTTTTTTCTACCTCAGTGTAAATGACAATAGATTGGTTTTATATGAATCATTTATTATTCAATAAACATTTCATATAGATAAATTAATTGTTGAAACAATAAATTCAACTTAGGCTTTTAAAAATATAAAGATATTCTATGAAACCATATAAATGAATAATTTAACACAAAACTTTAATATTAACCAGTACTATTTAATTCATTAGTAAGAAGTGAAAGGTTGATTTTTAAGAAACATGAGATTTTGGTTTGTTTGTTTTTTGGGTTACACCCAGTTATGCACAAGAGTTAGTCGTGTTACTCATGGCTCTGAACTCAGGAATCATTCCTGGAAAGACCCAGGGACCACAGTAGGTGTAGGGGTGGAGCCCTGGATGGCAGCATGCAAGGCAAGTATCTCACCCTCTGTACTTTCGCTCTGGCAACAAGACATTCAAATTTTAATTTTTTTAGTGTATTAGAATATATTTCTTTGGTTAAAATATACTCAATCACAATTCTGTTTTCTTTTGGGCCACACCTAAAGCTATTTGGGTCTTCCTCTAGGTTCTGTGCTCAGGGATCATTCTGGTAGTGTTTGGAGATCAGATCCAGTTATGCGAATCAAATCTAGTAACCTATCCACAGTACTATCTCTCCCTTTCTCAGCCACAGCATTTAAAATATTCTCAATGGATTGTAAAATATAAACACTCTGAAATACTTTTTGAGATTTTAATGAAAAAAAAGTCAAGATACTTGAAATGTAACACTAAGTTTCTGGGTTAATTTAATTATATAGAATTTATTTCTATGCAACTAATTTTGAATGTCAAAAACATACCTTTCATTCCATACAAATTTCAGGATTGTTTGGTCAATTTCTTTGAAGAATGTCATGGGTATCCTCATAGGGACTGCATTGAATCTGTATAGAGCTCTAGGGAGTATTACCATTTTGACAATGTTGATTCTCCCCATCCATGAACAGGGAATGTGTTTCCATTTCCTTGTGTCCTCTTTTTATCTCTTGGAGCAGAGTCTTGTAGTTTTCTTTGTACAGGTCCTTTACACACTTGGGTAAGTTGATTCCTAGGTATTTGATTTTCTGTGGCACAATTGTGAATTGAATTGTTTCCTTAATATCCCTTTCTTCTCTTTTCGTTATTTGTATATAGGAAAGCCACCCGACTTTTGCGTGTTGATTTTGTATCCTGCCAATCTACTATATGCGTCTATTGTTTCTAGGAGTTTTTTGGTAGAGAGTTTAGGGTTCTCTAGGTATAATATCATGTCATCTGCAAATAATGATAGCTTGACTTCTTCCTTGCCTATCTGGATGCCCTTGATGTCCTTTTCTTCTCTGATTGCTATCGCAAGTACTTCCAGTACTATATTGAATAAAAGAGGTGAGAGTGGGCAACCTTGTCTTGTCCCCTGATCTCAGGGGAAGGCTTTCAACTTTTCCCCATTGAGAATGATGCTCGCTGTGGGCTTTTGGTAGATGGCTCTAACTATCTTGAGAAAAGTCCCTTCAATTCCCCATTTTCTGGAGGGTTTTAATCATGAACGGTTGCTGGATCTTGTCAAATGCTTTCTCTGCGTCTATTGATAGGATCATATGGTTTTTATTTTTTCTCTTATTGATATGATGTATTATGTTGATTGACTTGCGAATGTTGAACCATCCTTGCATACCCGGGATGAATCCTACTTGGTCATGATGTATAATCTTCTTGATGAGTCTTTGGATTCTGTTTGCTAGTATTTTGTTGAAGATCTTAGCATCCGTGTTCATCAGGGATATTGGTCTGTAGTTTTCTTTTCTTTGTGTTGTCTCTCCCTGCTTTGGGTATCAGGGTGATATGTGCCTCGTAGAAGCTGTTTGGGAGTGTTTCTGTTTCTTCTATTTCCTGGAAGAGCTTGAACAGGACTGGCAGTAGGTCCCTCCCTTAAAGGTTTGGTAGAGTTCACTAGGGAATCCGTCTGGACCTGGGCTTTTGTGTTTGGGAAGTCTTTTAATTACTGTTTCTATTTCCTCAATGGTGATAGGCTTATTCAGGTATTGGAGGTCTTCTTGTTTCAGCCGTGGGAGGTTATAGGACTTCAGGAATTGATCCATTTCTTCTAGATTCTCATGTTTCACAGCATACAGGCTCTCAAAGTAATCTCTGATGATCTTTTGGATTTCTGTGGTTTCTGTTGTGATGTCACCCTTTTTATTTCTGATTCTGTTTATTTGGGTTCTCTCTTTTCCCTGTCCTTACAAGTCTTGCCAATGGTTTGTCAATCTTGTTTATTTTTTCAAAAAACCAGCTCTTGGTTTCATTAATCTTTTGGATTGTTTTTTTGGTTTCCAACTCATTGATTTCCTCTCTAAGTTTTATTATTTCCTTTTTTCTGCCTGGGTTGGGCTCCTTTTTTGTTGGTCTTTCTCTAATGTCTTCAGCTGTGTAGTCAGGTTATTTATGTGGGCCCTTTCTTGTTTCCTGATGAATGCTTGCAGAGCTATAAATTTCCCTCTTAACACGGCTTTTGCCGTGTCCCACAAGTTCTTATAGTTGGTGTCTTCATTTTCATTTGTTTCCAGAAATCTTTGGATTTCCAAGGATAGCTAAAGCAATCCTCGGGAAAAAGAAGATGGGAGGCATCACCTTACCCAACTTCAAACTGTACTACAAGGCAGTAGTAATTAAAAACAGCATGGTATTGGAATCAAAAAACAGACCCGTGGACCTATGGAATAGAATTGAGTATCCTGACACCCAACCTCAAACACATGATCATTTAATCTTTGATAAAGGTGCAACTGAGTCTAAAATGGAGTAAGGAAAGCCTCTTCAATAAGTGGTGTTGGGAAAACTGGGCAGCGACATGTAAAAAAATGAATTTGGACCTGTGTCTAACACCATGCACAAAAATCAGATCAAAGTGGATTAAAGATCTCAATATCAGACTTGAATCCATAAAAGTACATTGAAGAAAATATAGGAAAAACCCTCCATGACATTGAAGCTAAAGGCATCTTCAAAGATGAAACATCTCTAACAAAGCAACTAGAAGAAAAGATAAATATATGGGACTACATGAAACTAAAAAAGCTTCTGCACCCTCAAAAGAAACAGTGACTAAGATACAAAAGCAGTCCACAGAATGGGAAAGAATATTCACCCAATACTCATCTGATAAGGGGTTAATATCCAGGATATATCAGGCACTGGTAGAACTTTTACAAGAAGAAAACAAACAACCCCATCAAAAAATGGGGAGAAGAAATGAACAGAAACTTCAGCAAGGGAAGAAATTCGAATGGCCAAAAAACATATGAAAAAATGCTCATCATCACTAATCATCAGAGAGATGCAAATCAAAACAACAATGAGATACCATTTTACACCACAGAGACTGGCACATATTCAAAAAGAACAAGAACAACAAGTGCTGGCGTGGGTGTGGGGAAAAGGGGACACTCATCCATTGTTGGTGGGAATGCCGGCTGGTACAGCCTTTCTGGAAAACAATATGGACATTCCTCCAAAGACTAGAAATTGAACTCCCCATTTGACCCAGCCATACCACTCCTGGGAATCTACTCTGGGAAACCAAAAATACGCAGCGGAAACACCATCCCTACTTTTATGTTCATAGCAGCATTATTCACAATAGCCAGAATCTGGAAGCAACCAGAGTGCCCGAAAATAGATGACTGGATAAAAAGCTTTGGTACATCTACACAATGGTATACTATGCAGCTGTTAGGAAAAATGAAGTTATAAAATTTGCCTACAAATGGATGGACATGGAGAAGATTATGTTGGAGCGAAATTAGCCAGAAGGAGAGAGACAGTTACAGAATGACTGCATTTATCTGCATAACATAAATATATAGGTACATATTATGATACCAATATCCAAGGTCAAGTGAAACATACATCAGGAAGTCCTGTCAAAGTTGGAAATTATCACAAACGTGTGGGAGTCAGAGGCTAGGTAAGACAGAAAATGGAACAGTGTGCTAACAATTGTGAGGGTACTAATGCCAACCTAGAACTGAGCATTAAATAGAGGCAAAAGGATACACATGACAACCCTTTAATGTATGTTCTGTAATCCATAGTCTGGAGAGGAAGGAAAAGAGAAAGATAGAGAAATGGAAAGAAATAAAGAACCTGCCATGGAGGAGGGCTGGGGGGAGGGGGAAGGGAAGTGGGGACGTTGGTGGTGGGAGATGGGCACTGGTGGCGGGATGGGTGCTGCTACACTGTATGACCAAAACCCAAATATGAACTTTTTAATTGTATATCTTTTGTAATTGTAAAAAATAAAAAATTAAAAAAAAAAAAAAACATACCTTTCAGTTTTTAATTATAAAAATATTGAGAAAATTTTAGTCTTATGAAATATTAAGTGCTTGAAATTTTAATAAGATATGTTTTTTTTCTTTTTCCTCACAGTATTTGTTTATACACATATTCTACATCATATAATATTTTAATAATATACTTTTCCAAAATTTAATTACAATATAAATAATCACTCAATACAGTATTAAAATATGCTATCATATAAATAAGAATTTTGATAAAGGAAAATGATTTTTTTCTGTTTTTGCTGGTTGAGTAGCTCTCAGTTCCCCAAAAAAGAAATTAATGCAATTCTATTTGAAATTAGAATTTGGGTCACAAAATTTCCAAAGGGAAAACTTTATACTCATTGTGGCTTCATAAAATGAATCAAATTCATAGCCAGTAACATTTATTTAAACAGATTTAGTTTGAAAAGTTTTAGTCAGAGGAGGAAATAGAGAGAGTGAGGGAAAAATATTCCTGGTGGGTATCAGGGGTAAGTTGCATAATGCTGGGAATTGAATTGGGGTAAAGTACATGCATAGAGAGTGCTCTCCACATAGTGCTATCATTCTAGCAGACCAGTATCGTTCTTCCTCTTTTTTAAAATTAATTGTTTGCTATGCCTGGTTGCGCTCAGAGCTTGTTAAGGCTCTGAAGTCAGGAATTATTTCTGTTAGTACTCATGGAACATATGAAATGGTGAGGAGTTAATCTGGGATGACACATGCAAGGAAAATGCCATTCCCTCTCTATTATCTCTTCAAAACCTGCAAGTATAAATATTTTCTATTTTTTTTTTTTTTAAGAGGATCACTCCGAGATACACAATTAAGAACTGGGCAGTGACATGTAAAAATACAAATTTGGACCTGTGTCTAACACCATGCATAAAAATCAGATCAAAATGGATTAAAGATCTCAATATAAGACTTGAATCCATAAAGTACATTGAAGAAAATATAGGAAATACCCTTCACGACATTGAAGCTAAAGGCATCTTCAAAGGTGAAACATCACTAACAAAGCAACTAGAAGAAAAGATAAACATATGGGACTACATGAAACTAAAACGCTTCTGCACCTCAAAAGAAACAGTGACTAAGATACAAAAGCAGTCCACAGAATGAGAAAGAATATTCAATTAATACCCATCTGATAAGGGGTTAATATCCAGGATATATCAGGCACTGGTAGAACTTTACAAGAAGAAAAACAAACAACCCCATTAAAAAAATGGGGAGAAGAAATGAACAGAAACTTCAGCAAGCAAGGAAGAAATTCAAATGGCCAAAAAACATATGAAAAAATGCTCATCATCACTAATCATCAGAGAGATGCAAATCAAAACAACAATGAGATACCACTTTACACCACAGAGACTGGCACATATTCAAAAGTGCAAGAACAACAAGTGCTGGCGTGGATGTGGGGAAAATGGGACACTCATCCATTGTTGGTGGGAATGCCAGCAGGTATAGCCTTTCTGGAAAACAATATGGACATTCCTCCAAAGACTAGAAATTGAACTCCCGTTTGACCCAGCCATACCACTCCTGGGGAATCTACTGTGGGAAACCAAACATACACAGCGGAAACACCATCCCTACTTTTATGTTCATAGCAGCATTATTCACAATAGCCAGAATCTGGAAGCAACCAGAGTGCCCGAAAATCGATGACTGGATAAAGAAGCTTTGGTTCATCTATACAATGGAATACTATGCAGCTATTAGGAAAAATGAACTTATAAAATTTGCCTATAAATGGATGGACATGGACAAGATTATGTTGAGCGAAATTAGCCAGAAGGAGAGAGACAGATACAGAATGACTACATTTATTTGCATAACATACATATATATGTACATATTATGATACCAATATCCAAGGTCAAGTGAAACATATATCAGGAGGTCTTGTCAAAAGTGGAAATTATCACAAACGTGTGGGAGTCAGAGGCTAGGTAAGACAGAAAATGGAACAGTGTGCTAACAATTGTCGAGGGTACTAATGCCAACCTAGAACTGAGCATTATAGAGGCAAAAAGATACACATGGCAACCCTTTAATGTATGTTCTGTAATCCATAGTCTGGAGGGAAAGGAAAAGAGAAAGGGAGAGAAAGGGAAAGAAATAAAGAACCTGCCATGGAGGAGGGCTGGGGGAAGAGAGAGGGAACCGGGGACATTGGTGGTGGGAGATGGGCACTGGTGGCTGGATGGGTGCTGGAACACTGTATAACCAAAACCCAAATATGAACCTTTTAATTGTATATCTTTGTAATTGTAAAAATAAAAAATAAATAATAAAAACAAGCACCAAAAGGAAAGAAGAAAAAAATATTAAATGAAAAAAAACTGTTCATGTATGAGAAGAATCTAGGCCATGAACTTTAATTATCTCATAATCAGAATGATTTAAATAAAACTAATGAGACTTAATGGAGCAATTTCCCTTGTGCTCCAATACCCCTGAGTTACTCTTTTTTGAACAGATACCTCCATTTGCCTTGAATTCTTTCTCTAACAAAGAACCCAAGGCCAGGAGGACCCACCGATTTTTGTCCTGAAACAGAAAATGCAGGAGACATGCAAAATACCAATTCAATTCTTTCCTGTGCTATAGATGATTATTAGACCAGATTTCTTGAGATCACTGTGGGGTGAGTGGGGGAGTTGGAGTAGGAGGAGGTGTAGAGGTTCTAGGAAATTCTACTATCAACTTTTATTTTACGGTGGTGCTTTCTTTTTGCATGATTTTATGATTTAATCATTTGTGACTTTTTTTCTGTAAGTCACCTCAAATCCTTTTGAGGAGTAGAATATGTCCTTTAATAGTCAATTAACTAAGATAATGCTCTGATAAAATAAAATTTGAATGTGAAAAAAAAAGAACCAGTTCTTGATTTTATTTATGTACTATTCCAACACTTTTCTTCACCAGGGCATATTTCTCACCAGCAATGCCCTCAGTTTTCTTCTCCTCACCCCAATATGCCTTTGTGACAATCATTCTTCTCCTTCTTTTCTCCTCCTCCTCCTCCTCCTCCTCCTCCTCCTCCTTCTTCTTCTTCTTCTTCTTCTTCTTCCTCTTCTTCTTCTCCTTCTCCTTCTCCTCCTCCTCCTTCTTCTCCTCTTCCTCTTCCTGCTCCTCTTCTTCTCTTCTCCTTTTCCTTCTCCTTCTCTCTCTCTTCCTCTTCTTCTTCTTCTTCTTCTTCTTCTTCTTCTTCTTCTACTTCTTCTTCTTCTTCTTCTTCTTCTTCTTCTTCTTCTTCTTCTTCTTCTTCTTCTTCTACTACTACTACTACTATTACTACTACTACTTCTTGTTCTTCTTGTTCTTCTGCTTTTCTTCTGCTTTTCCTTCTTCCCCTTCCCCTTCTCCTTCTTCTCCCCTTTTCTTCTTCAACTTCTTCTCCTTCTTCTCCTCTTCCCTTCTCCTTTTTCTCCTCCATCTTTCTCCTAATTCTCTTTCTCCTTCTCTTTCTCGTTCTTCTCCTTCTCTTTCTCCTTCTCTTTTCTCCTTCTCTTACTCCTTCTCCTAATTTTCTTTATCCATCTTTCTCCTACTCCTCTTTCTCTTTCTTCTCCTCCTCCTTCTCCTTCCCCTTCTGCTTCTCTTTCTCCTTCTCCTCCTTCTCCTACTTCTCCTTCTTCTTCTTCTTGTTCTTGTTCTTCTTCTTTGTTTTCTTCTTCTTCTGTTTCTTCTTCTTCTTCTCCTTCTCCTCCTTCTCCTTCTTCTACTTCTCCTTTTTCTCCTTCCTCTTCTCCTTCTTCTTCTCCTTCTTCTTCTTCTTCTTCTCCTCATCCTTCTTTTCCATCTCCTCCTCCTCCTCCTTCTTCTTCTACTTCTACTTCTTCTTCTACTTTTTCTACTCACCTATTTCTTCTTCTTCTTCTTCCTCCTTCTTCTTCTTCTTCTTCTTCTTCTACTTCTTCTCCTTCTCCTCCATATCCTCCTCCTCCTGTTCCTCTTCCTCTTCTTCTTCTCCTTTTCTTCTTCTTCTATTTGCAGGATATATATATACACATATACATACACACACATATATACATATATTATATATATGTATATAAAATATCATGATACCATTTTCCCAGGCTCAACAAATCATGGATAAGGAGGCCTTGTCAGTTGGTAGAACCTACTGAAAATGTGTGCAGACAGTTTAGGCAATACAGAGAGAGGAACAGTGTACTAATAATTATTGTAAATGATAATACCAGTGTAAAACTGAGCATTGAGAGTAGGCAAAAGGATATACATGATAACCTCTAAATGTATGCATTGCAAGGCAAACTGTGTAAAGAAAAAGAGAGAGACAGAGAGAGAGAGAGAGAGAGGTAAAAATTGCCTGCCATATACACAGGCTTGGGGACGGGGTAAATCATGGGACATTGGTGTAGGGAAATGGGCATTGGTGGAAGGATGGGTGCTGGAACACTGCATGACTGAAACACAAATGTGAACACTTTGGTTACTGTTTATCTCAAGGTGGTACAATCAAAAATGAAAAAAAAACTCTAGAAATAGTATTCCATGACAGCAAAATAAAGGACACAAAGTCAATGCAAAAAACTAACCACATTCTCAAATGCAAGTAATGAATCAGAGGAGAAAGAGATCAGAGTTTATCCAATTTAAAAGTGTCCAAAAACATGAAGTATTTATGAATAAATTTAACCAAGATATGGAAGATCTATATCATGGAAACTTTAAATCACTTATAAAAGAAGTAGAAGATTTTATGAAGAGGAAAAATATCCCATGCCCAAATATTGGAAGAATAAATATTATAGAAATGACTATCTTGCCTAAACCATTAAATAGATTCAATATATTTCCATCCAAATAATTTTGACACTTTTTAGGGATATAAAAATTAGTAGATAGTAGATAAGTTTGTATGCTATTTTCCTAAATAGCTAAGGCATAGTGAATTTGGGAGAATCTCATTCCCTAACTTGAAGCTATACTCCAAATCTATTTTACTGCGAAAAAGCAAGGCTCTAAAGTAAGGACAGGCTCCCTGATTAATGGGTCGGAATTGAATATCCAGGGATTAATATATATCTATATAAATATCTCTATATATAGTAGTATATATATTCACATATATGTATATATATATACATATGTATTTGTATTTACCCATACTATATATGTGTATACATGCATGTATAATTATATATTTGATCACTTGATCATTTGAGATTCCTTTATTCATTGATTCATTGACTTGATAGAGCGGGCACCAGTACTATTTCCATTTGACCCTATCATGTGCCAGTGTAGTCCAATAGCATCTGGTTGCTGCAGGAATAAAAAGAGCTTCAAACCACTCGTTCAGGGTCTTGATGAAGAAGTATGACCATCTTGTAGGTGACTGGCCCCGTGATCTTTTGACATCCTGTGGGATACAGTCCATAACAGCTCTAGTCCAGCAGCCGTCTCCAAATCGCATTAAATGTCCAGTCCATCTGATTTTCCATGCCTTGGCAAATGAGACAGCATCCCTGATTCTGGAATAGCGACGGCGAGCTGATCATCTATCTTCACTCCCATTCCTTCCCATTCTAATATCGCATGATGTTCTTGAGGGTTGCGCTGAAGAGTTTTGGTGAAAAAGTATCAACCTGCCGAACCCCTCTTTTGACATTGATGATCGCCTCTTTGTAGAATAGTGAGATCCTGGTAGTGAATCTATAATACAGCTCATGAAGGATCTTGATGTATTGGGTTTGAACACCCTGTTTGGCTAGGGCTTCGATGACTGCTCCATTCTCCACAGAATCAAATCTTTAAATCAATGAAAGTGAGACAGAGTGACCTCCTGAACTCCCTACACATTTCAATGAGCATGGTTACTGTGTGGATATGGTTGATTGTGCTGAATCCCTTTTGGAAGTCAACTTGCTCGCATGGTTGCCCTTCATCTAATGTTCTGCCAATTCTGTTCAGAATGACTAGAGTGAACAGCTTGTAGATGACAAACAACAGGCAGATGGGGCGATGGTTACCAATGCCATGGATGTCTCCTTTCTTGAACAGTAGAACTGTCTTGCTGGTTTTCCATTGGGAGGGCACCTTGCATTCGGACAGGTAGCGTGTGAAGAGCCGAGCTAGTGTATTGATGAGTACCGATGGCAGATTCTTCAGGTTTTTGGGTCTGACTTTGTCTGGGCCTGGTGCTCTACCCTTCTTTACTGACAAAATGGCATGTTGAATTTCAGAAGGGAGAACGTTGGAATGACATATCCATCCTTTGGAATTTGGTATGTGGGCAGGTGGAGGTGGCTATCAAAGAGATCTGAGTAGAAGTCATAGATAATCTTCTCCATTGCCTTTCTGGAAGATGTGATAGATCCATCAGGAAGTTGGAGGGCAGTCATCTTAGTCTTATAGTTGGCGAAGGACAGGCGAGCATCACTTCACCTTTTTGGCTTGAATAGCACAAATTATGAAGCTGGACATTGATACTTCAAGTAGGTTGAAAACAGAGATCTTAAAATTAAATACTTCTTTGTACTCTGTTTAATTCATGTTTACAGTCGAATTACCACTTGGGACTTTAGGAATTTGAGGGATATTGAATAAAATATGTTATAGTTATGGCAAAAAATGGAAAAATAATGTAAGTATGAAGTGAAACTAAATTGATGATAGATATATAACAAATCAAAATTACATATCAAAATATGTGGTGAGGTGAGTGGAAATTTTATTTCCAGTTCTTATTATCAATTAACAAACTTTAAGCATCAGGTAAATGTTGTAATATTAAATTTATTTTGTATTTTTTTGGGAAAATTATGCTCTAATTACAAACCATTTTTCATAGTGTTGCAGCTGAGATCTAAGCAAACACATGGTAAAAGAATACAAAGTATTTGCCTTGAATTCTTTGATCTGTAATAGCCATATAGCAAAAGATCATAAATCTTAATTTTTCATCATTATTTTCTGTCTTCTTCCTCTTTTCTTTCCCATTTTATTTCTTTTAAAATTCTTTCCTTTTTGCTTTCTTAAGTCATCTTCCATGTCTGGTGTTTTGGGTTTTTTGTTTTGCTTGTTTTGTTTTTTGTTTGCTTGCTCCTTGAGAAGTAGTTAAATAAAATACTCAAGACTTGATGTCTAGTCTAGATACTAGAACTTGTTTGGGGTATTGTGGAATTTACTCTCCAACATTTAATAAAATATTATAAATAAAAGTCCAGACTGACGAAGTTGCTATACACATAATCTGGTATTTGAAACATACATAAAGGATTTTGCTTATATTCAAATTGTGCCCACTTGCTTTATCCTTGTACAATATGTGTTAAACATGATCTAAAATATGTTTCAAAGACTGTTACTTCCTATGAGAATGTCCTGCTCAGTAAACACCCAGAACCTAGTCACTTCTATAATATTAATCTCTACTAAACACTCATTTTTAATATTGATTTAATAAAACAGAAAGAAATGAAGAGAAAAAATGAACAAAAGTAAATGAAGATAAATATGTTCATGGTTGAGTAATGAGAACTTAAAGCAGTTGATAATTCATTAGTTTAGCTTGAAGTCCAATTTTTTAAATAAAATTTTACATGAAGTGAAAGTTGTCTTAAAATTAGAAAATCAATATATCCTTAGATCAGAAAGACTATGTACTCTATCTTTGAGTTATCATAAAAAGACAGCTACTGATCATAAATTGTACATCACAAAACTTTATGACTAGTAGGAGAAGGTAAAAAGATTTTTGAAGAATAAAAGTGGCTTCCTATCCAACATGATCTCATGATAAATCTGTCACTTATTATAGATTTATAATTATTTATATTTAAAATTATACTCATTTTCCAACAATGACCCTAAGCATCATCATATCACTTGTTTGTTTGTTTTGGTTTTTTTTTTTTTTGCTTTTTGGGTCACACCCAGTGATGCTTAGGGGTTTCTCCTGGCTCTGCACTCAGGAATTACTCCTGGCGGTGCTCGGGGGACCATATGGGATGCCGGGGATCGAACCCTGGCTGGCATGGGCCGGCCACGTGCAAGGCAAATGCCCTACCCGCTGGGCTATCGCTCTGGTCCCTCATCATATCACTTGTATCACTTGTCTTCCCGTTGTTCATCGAGTGGGCAACAGTAACATCTCCATATGTCCTGTCACATGCTAGTATAGCCCATCTGTTCACTCCATGGACATAAAGAGCCTCAAACCATTCCATAAGGTCATGGGAATGAGGTCTATAATTGTTACTGATATTTGGCATATCATCTATGACACGGATAACTTGCCAGGCTCTGCCATACTGGTGGGATACTCTTATAGTCGCCTCTCATCTCGTACATTTATTGTTGAACTGTGAGGCTGCAAAGAGGCCACATGAGCCTGGCTTGTGATCTGTTCTTCTGCTGGGTGGAGCTCTGACGAACTGGGGAGTCCAGATGTGGAAAACGGCGGCCCTCATGGTGTAGGGGGATCATCTGGCTTCTAGAGAGGCTCTGCTGGGATGGCGAGCCAGGGCTAGACCCCGCCTTCCCTCCCGGGTGCCTTGTGATTAGTTTGGCACAGGGAGAGCTGGTAGCAGCACTGCCCCTGTATGTGAGTCGCTGGATCAGGCTTACCTAACTGGGCTTGAAAAAGACTGCTATAGGGTGGGACCCTGACAAGTCAGGCTTGATCAGCTCTTCTGCTGGGTGGAGCTCCCTACGAGCTGTGGAGTCCAGATGTTGAAAATGATGACCATAGTGGTGTCAGAGTTGCTCTGGCTTCTTGCATGGCTATGTTGGGATGGTGGGCCAGGGTTAGAGCCTGCCTTCCCTCCCAGGCACCTTGATATTAGCTGGGCACAGGGAGACCCCTCAGAAGCTCTGCCCGTGTACGTGAGTTTCTGGATCAGGCATCATCAAATATAAAAATATAACTGTTGAAGTAGGTGTGATACACTCTATTATTTTATAATTAACCCTATTATAACATAAATTATATATAACTAAACCAAAATAGTTAACGAAGAACACAAGTTATGCCCTTGCACACAAATATTTAGGATATTATATTTCAATTAATTAGGTCTTAAATAATAGGAAATAAAACAAAGGAACAATTTTAATATTATTAAATAAGTATTTCATTTTGTGGTTAAACTGTCTTCCATCTTTCAAAGTAAATCCACTATAAAATTCTAAATTTACAATTTAGGATACATTTAATTGTATATCTTAAAAAATAAAGATATACAATCAAATTTTTGTTATGCTTAAATATTAAACTGTGGATATGTTGATATGTATATAAAGTATTTAGAAGGATATATGACTTAAATTTTAATAAGTTTGTTTATTATAGAAATAAATTTATATAATCATGTTTAAGCAAACATTAAGGTAGTGTTCATATAATTACATTGATATACAAGCACTACTTCTACATATTTCACTATCAATTAAATTCTCCCTACAAACTTCACATGTTGGAGAACAAATCCTGTGTATATTTGATAACTGACTGCTTAAGGATATAATCAAGGACATATGCTAGGACAACTGCAAAATTAAAAAAAACTGAGATATATCAAAAGTGTGTATTATAGAAAAAATATATAAAAATATAACTAGAAGATTGTCATCAGCAAACAATCCCGAAGGTATTGGTTTTGCCACTTTATTCCTGAAAAGTAAGAAGGAATATCTTTACAATTCATGGTGACTAAATAAAATTTAGGGGGACAGCGTTCCCACCAGCAGTGGATAAGAGTACCTTTTTCTATGCTTTCCCAGCAGTACCGATTGTTCCTGCCATTTTGATCTGTGCCATTGTCTCTGTTGTCATATAGTATCTCAAATCCTGTGGAAGGCAGTGTGAGAGTTCTCAGTAAACTTAGAATTGAGCTGACATATGATACAGCAATTTCTCTTTTTGGCATCTATCTCCAGGACATAAAAACAGTCTCTCGAGGGGGAAACTGTCTTTGTCCCTAGCTGGTTTCATCATTGCTTTAGGCTCTGCACACACAGGGGCTGCTTCAGGCCCACCTCCTGGGCTTGGAGTGGGGATTGAGGGCCCTCTCCCCATTTTCCCCCCACCTCCAGTGACACAGTGGCCATGACTACAAGCCTTGTAAACATCATCTACAATCAACCAGGTACCAGGTTTGATCAGTAATGCCGAAAGAATGACCAGACATATCTCTGCTACAGCTTCTGCCTGCAGAGAGCTGCCCAGGAAGCACAGAGAGGGAGAAACTGTTGCTTCCCGGGCCAATTTTCATCATCACTTCTAGGATGTGATGCAGGTTGCCATGGGTGGCCAGCGGGGCTTGGAACAGGGATAGAGGCCCCCCCCCCCTCATACCCCCCCACCTCCAGTGACTCAGTGGGCATAAATATGAACTGCACAGATGCCATTCACAGCTAGCCATGAACAGAACTGATAAGTAACTCTAGGAAAAACGACCAGAGGCACAACTACTACAGCTTTTCCTGTACTGCTCTGTGAAGCAGCCACACACCAGGGTAGCAAAACCACCCAGTATAGGGTCAGGTCTTTGCCAGGACCTTTCCCGTATATATGTTGCAATGATCAATGTGGTTGCAGCTGGCTATGAGAGCTGGTGTGGGGAAAGGGAGTTGGAGGGGGAGGGGAATAGCCTTTGGTGAAGGTAGGGGCACACTGGTGGTGGGACTGGTGTTGAACAATGGTTGATTGTGACAAATATACTGCAAAGAAATATGTAAATCACAGTGTTTTAATAAATAAAAAAACAGTCTCAAAAAAAATAGGGGGGAAATAAACATGTCTCACTAGAAAATATCTCCTACGTTGTTTGGATTATAAACTTTCAGCCTATAGATTTTTTTCTCCTTTTGTTGTGTAGATTTTGACATTTTATTTTATTATATGAATATTTTATTATACCACCGTGAGATATACAATCACAAAATGTTCATGTTTGAGTTTCGGTCATACAGCATTCAAGGATCCATACCTCCACCAGTGCCCATTTCACACCACCAATTTCTCCACTTCCCTCTCTGTCTCTGTCTCTGTCTCTGCTCTCTCTCTCTTCTCTCTCTTCTCTCCTCGCTTCCCTTTCTTACACATTGTGGATTGTAATACTTACATTTAGAGGTTATCATGTATATCTTTTTGCCTATATTCATGTTTTGTTCTCGAATGGTATCATCATTTTAAACGGTTATCAGCACATTGTTCCCTTCTCTGTCTTACCTAGCCTCTGACTCCCACACGTTTGTGATATACCAGGATTTGAGATATAGCGCAGGTGCCCACAAGCCATGGAAATTGGGCTGTGTCCAGCTGCGGAGTCCGAACCAGAGGATACCTGTGGTTGTGTTGTGCGAGGTTTTCTGACTTCTGGGCGACTGGCAGAAGACAGGCCAAGGACCAAAAGCCTGCCCCCACCCTCAAGACACACATCAGTTTAGCACAGCTGGAGGGCAGGCAGAGACTTTGCCCTGAAACTGAATACCTAGCGTCCGGAGGAGGGCCCCAGTAGCAGTTCTGGGATGAGCAGAGCCGCCAGGCCTTTGTGGAGGGACCTGAGGTGGGGCGGGCCAGGACCCCAAAACCTGGTCAGCATAGTCACCAAGTCCCGTATTTATTCCACTAGATTTTGAGAAATATCCATTAGTTAAGCTGCCTAATTGTTGCCATTTTCTACTTTTTGAGCTACTCAATCTTTGCAAAGATTTCAAACCACATTATGGAAGAAAGCAAAGGTATCCTTGGAAAAAGTTTCAGTGATGATTCTAGTGATGAATAATATCAGTCTAATGTAAAAGAAGCTTCTATACTGGAGAGAAATATATAATATAAACAAGATGCTGCCATAAATATGCACTGACTTGAAAAATTGTCTTCAAAAAAGGAATTAAAAGTTACATACTAAAATAGGACACACAGGGGCCGGAGCGATAGCACAGCGGGTAGCGCGTTTGCCTTGCAAGTGGCTGGCCCATGCGCCCGGGTTCGACTCTCCGGCATCCCATATGGTCCCCCCAAACACTGCCAGGAGTAATTCCTGAGTGCAGAGCCAGGAGAAACCCCTGAGCATTGCTGGGTGTGACCCAAAATGCCAAAAAAAAAAAAAGAAGAAGAAAAAAAATAGGGCACACACATTTTTTATTAAAAGTGGACAAAGGAAAATTAAATTAAATATTATAATTTACAGTGACATTGTGAAGAGTCATAGACATCATAGTATTGTTTAAGTTTTATGGTATTGATAAGTATATGAAGTATTGGGGTTGGAGTGACAGCCCAGTGGGTAGGACATTTACCTTGCATGTGTCCCGCCCATGCCAGCCCGGGTTTGATCCCTGGCATCCCATATGTTCCCTCGAGCACTTCCAGGAGTAATTCCTGAATGCAGAGCCAGGAGAAATCCCTGAAGGTTGCCGGGTGTGACCCAAAAAAAAGCAAAAAAAAAAAAATAAAAAAAGTATATGAAGTATAGCTGAATTTTCTTTGTACAAATTTTTAGCGTCTGTGATTGTTTTAAATAACACATGTTGTGTTCATGTTTTAAAGTTATAAAAATTGTATGAATTAAAATTAACGTAAAGCTAATTTTTCAATGAATATATCTGAATATTTTATAGTATCTGGCTAATTTGATTTCAAAAGGACTTCCGTATTAGTAAAAGCACTTTGGTTTAAATTAAATTAAAATTTTAACTTGAGAAATTATATGTATGTGTTAACATATTGTAGTGCTTAGCATATACATACATATTTAAATGTAAGCAAAGATTTACTAGTCATTTATACTCAAGAATACAAAAAAGAATTGTTACTTAAGCAAATTTCTCACAATAATTGCAGGAGAATAATAAGAAAAATTAAATAAATTTGTCATTCATTCCTCCCTTTTCAAAATAAGTTTCAAATTTTATATAAGATATTTTATTTTTTTAACCAATATATCTGGAGGAACTCACAGAAAGTAGGTAACATCATTTGCTCAAGGGTGAAAAAAAAAGAATTTTATATCTATTCCTATAACTATTCAACTAAAACATTGGTAGAATATTTAATGTTAAATAGTATTGTCACAATTCAGAGCAGGCTTTCTAAAGAGTACAAGCAAATATTCACACTCTTGTAGGTATTCTACGTGAAAGGAGCAAGTGTCTGAGGAAACCCTAAATAGCTCTTTTGTGTTCTATGAACTCTGACATCGAATACCGAGGATTAATCACCTTAATCATATGAGGGTCTGTGTATAAAGGTAGGAAATGTGCATTTTTTAAAGTTTACTTCAAAGTCTAATTTTCATTGTGAATGTTTACCAGGGCACAGATTTATCCAGGTTCTCACAGTTTGTATCCCAGATTGCCCCCAGGTAGGCCTGTCTGGAATTGGTGCAGCAAATCTTTCTCACTTCTATTTCTGTCTGAGAGACCTATCAATACACTGCAGGTCAGACAAAACATTTACTTGTAAGAAAGCACCATAGAATGCTATTCCATGTGACCTTGTAAAAAAGCTGTTCCCAAATGCTTTATAAGGATTTTCCAGTATCTATGGAGGTCTATTTATGCTATCATTCAAGTGGGTACTAATGCACTAACCATTAGTCAATGCCTGGGCCTTTTGAGCATTGATATCACAGTGACAGCTATTCACCACAAACTGTGAATCCTTGGTTGTGTCTTGTCCTGCTCAAACTTGTGCTGAGGCTACTGTAGGGAACTTACAGTCACCCTTTGCCTGCAGTTGTTCCAGCCCACACAAATTATGTTATTAGTCTCTGTCTGGGCTTGCTATCATGAGTTAATCCATAAAGGCTTGCAAAGCTTGTTCATACACAGACTCTCACAATCTCCCTGTGTTGTAGCAGGGTTAGTGTAGAAGTAAAAATATTTATATATGTTGATGTATAAAAGAGAGAAGTCAGAGAACCATGCCATCTAATTTTAATTTTCAAAAAACATTAAGAAACAATTCTAAGGATAGTTTATAAATTAAGAAAATCAACAGGAGATACCTCTAAATAGGACAGAAAAAGAATGAGAGGAAAACACAGAGAAATTAGCAGTTTGAAGAGTTTAAGTGGAACAAACATATACAATAAATATAATAGAAGGTGTTGCAGGACCCCTAAAAGCCTAAAAGCCTCTGCATCTGCCCTGGATTGTCTCCTGCAAATTACTTTGTAGATAAGGGGTAGTTTAAATGTGGCAGTTTATCTGACCATGTATTCTATACTAGCTGGTATAAATATTCTCTCATGCTACCACAATCATCATGGGACTAGCTAGATCTTACCAGCATATTTGCCTGGCCACGTTGGATCTCTAAGTAATTAGACCAGAGAGAAATGCTGTTTGCCTCCAAGCAAGCAAGCATGGCTCCCTGATAACTCAAAGGCAACTAAAATATGAGACTCTTGTGAAGGCTTGGAGAAATATTTAACTGGCATTAGTATTAGTCTTTGGTACAGAGACATGCCATCTCAGAAACCCCCCTTCTCTACACTATAAAGGCATTTCCAGGCAGATCTTGGCTCAAAACATTAGCATATAATAGGGCCCAGGTGAGGTGCTGGGAGAAATTACCTAATGGCATTTGACCCTTTCTGCTTCCCATAATATGGGAGGTCTGAGTTGCAGGGGGTATAAAAACCAGCCTGCTTCCTCTCTATCTTTTGGGCTCTCTTTTGGGGCTTGCACTCTTCTTGGGTGTCTTGTCTTTGTCTCCTTTTATAGGGCCTTAACACCTTGTGGCCGCCATCTTGGCCTACACGTGTCTGGGGTTCTAGCCAGGAATCCTAAGCACATATTTTTTTCTATTGCTGATTTGTATGCCTGAACCTGTGATAAGTAAAGCATTTTAAAACTGCATCGGATTCCTGAGTCTTCATCCATTCCCCGCTAGCTTTGGAGGTAGATGGGAACTCGCTTCCCGGCACTGTTGGGGACCCCAGCGGCATCCCCGACAAGAAGGGGCTCAACGGAAGAGCTGCAATCTAAAAGATAAAATCAGTTATTTATAGTAAAGTGTTCAATCAAAAATAAAATACAGCATTCTATGAAGTTTTAAATGGGAGGAGTAAAGGTCTAGCTTGTGAGGCCCAGATTTTAAGCCAGTATCAAAAGTCTGTGAAGTACCACCCAGTATAGTGCTAACAATTCCCAAAACGTGCAGAGTATGGCCCTGGGGCTTGCACAATGGTAGTGTATCCTTGGTGTGCTTAAAACCTACTGAATTCTAAGCAAGTCAACAGTAACCTTCCTGCTCACCTACTAGTAGGAATATCATGGAATGTTGTTTGTGAACCTCTACCACAAGAGAGAAATCCCTATTACAACCACAATATAAACAGAAATAAATAGAAATAAAATCACGAACCAGCTATTTGAAAAATTAGACAAGATTGACAAACAATCAGATTCATGAAGAAAACAAATGAAAGACAAACATTATGTTATAGAATCAGAAACAAAAGGGGATTTTATAACAGCTAGTACACAAAAACAAGGGATCATAAAAGACTGCTATAAATGCCTGATGACACAAATTAGGAAACTTAGAAGTAATGGACTCATTTTAAGAGTCATATAACATTCTCAGTAGTTAATAAGGGGAAACCAAAAATCTAAACAGATCTAATGATAGCACAGAAATTTTTAACAGGTATCAGAATTCTCAGCATAGCAAAATTCCAGGTTCACATGGTTGTACAGTTGGTTCTACCAAACTTTTAGAATGACTTATAAATATTTCTCAAGATCTTCCAAAAAGTTTAGGAAAGGGAATTTGTTCAAACACTTTATATGTCATCAATACTAATGTCAAAAGAAGACCAAAGTATCAACACACATACAAGAAAACTACAACTATGTTGATGAACATAAATACAAAATATTCCAACAAAATCTACAAATAAAATTCAAAAAATGTTAGAATGATTGCACATAATGAAAAAGTGGGATTGAATTGAATCTAGGAAAATAAAAAAATAAATAAAAGCAAATTTTCTAAGGTTAAAATAATAGAACTAAGATTGTAATATAAAGAAGATATTGATGAAATATATGGATCAAATAACATATAATAAAATGAGGCATAAGAGTAAGGGTAAGCCAGAGCATGAGGAGCATTTTTTCATAGGTTATATATAAAGATTTACATCTTTCATAGATCTAATAAGAATTATTGAACATTTTATTTTTTTATTTTTTTATTATACCACTGTGAGACATACAATTACAAAGGTGTTCACAATTGGTTCTTGGTAATACAGTATTCCAGCACCCATCCCACCACCAGTGTCCCATTTCCACCACCAATGTACCCCCACCCCCTCCCACCCAACCCCAGGCTGTCTCAACAGCAGGTAGGCCCTGTTTCCCTCTCTTTCTCTCTCTGTCTCTCTGTCTCTGCATCTCTCTCCCTCTTATTTTACACATTGTGGCTACCCCTGCAGATATTTTTTAAGTACTTTATTATACCACCATGAGATATACAAATAAAAAAGATATATAATTAAAAAGTTCATATTTGGGTTTTGGTCATACAGTGTTCCAGCACCCGTCCCTCCACCAGTGCCCATCTCCCACCACCAACATCGCCGGTTCCCTCCCCCCTTCCCCAGCCCACCTCCATGGCAGGTTCTGTATTTCTTTCCCTTTTCTCTCTCTTTCTCTTTTCCTTCCCTTCCAGACTATGGATTACAGAATATACATTAAAAGGTTGTCATGTGTATCATTTTGCCTCTATTTAATGCTCAGTTCTAGGTTGGCATTAGTACCCTCGACAATTATTAGCACACTGTTCCATTTTCTGTCTTACCTAACCTCTGACTCCCACACGTTTGTGATAATTTCCACCTTTGACAAGACCTCCTTATATATGGTTAACTTGACCTTGGATATTGGTATCATAATATGTACATATATATTTATGCCATGCAAATAAATGCAGTCATTCTGTATCTGTCTCTCTCCTTCTGGCTAATTTCGCTCAACATAAACTTCTCCATGTCCCTCCATTTATAGGCAAACTTTATAACTTCATTTTTCCAAACAGCTGCATAGTATTCCATTGTGTAGATGTACCAAAGCTTCTTTATCCAGTCATCGATCCTCGGGCACTCTGGTTGCTTCCAGATTCTGGCTATTGTGAATAATGCTGCTCTGAACAGAAAAGTAGGGATGGTGTTTCCACTGCGTATTTTTGGTTTCCCAGAGTAGATGAACAGAAACTTCAGCAAGGAAGAAATTCGAATGGCCAAAAAAAAAAAAATATGAAAAATAGCTCATCATCACTAATCGTCAGAGAGATGCAAATAAAAACAACAATGAGATACCACTTTACACCACAGAGACTGGCACAAATTCAAAAGAGCAAGAACAACAAGTGCTGGCGTGGATGTGGGGAAAGGGGACACTCATCCATTGTTGGTGGGAATGCCGGCTGGTACAGCCTTTCTGGAAAACAATATGGACTTTCCTCCAAAGACTAGAAATTGAACTCCCATTTGACCCAGCCATGCCCTGCAGATATTTAGAGTTTAAAACTTAAGTCTGTTTATGTATATTCAATGGTGAGTTTTAATCTGCCATTACCATTTCACACATTTAGTAAAACACTGATATCTATTTATATACCATTAATGAATGCAGTCATTCTATATCTGTCCTTTTCTTCTGACTTATTTCACTCAGCATGATAGTCTCCATGTCCATCCATTTGCAGGTAAATTTCATAATTTCATCTTTTCTGACAGCTGCATAGTATTCCATAGTGTAGATAAACCACAGTTTCTTTAGCCAGTCCTCTGTTCTCTGACATTTAGGTTGTTTCCAGGTTCTAGCTATAGTGAATAGCGCAGAGATGAATAAAGAAGTACAGATAGTGTTTCTGCTATGTGTTTTTCGGTCTCTTGGGTATATTCCCAGGAGTGGTATTGCTGGATCAAATGGGAGCTCAATGTCTAGTTTTCGGAGGAATGCCCAAATTGTTTTCCAAAAGGGCTGGACCAGTCTGCACTCCCACCAACAGTGGATCAGAGTCCCTTTTTCCCCACACCCACGCCGCCACCAGTTGTTCTTGCTGTTTTGGATGTGTGCCAGTCTCTGTGGTGTGAGATGGTACCTCATTGATGTTTTGATTTGCATCTCCCTGATGATTAAAGATGAAGAGCACTTTTTCATATGCCTTTTGGCCATTCGAATTTCTTCTTTTTTGGAAGCTTCTGTTCATTTCTTCTCCCCATTTTTTGATGGGGTTGGCTGTTTTGTTCTTGTGAAGGGCATAATACATCATATCAACAAAAAGAAAAATAAAAACCATGTGATCATATCAATAGATGCAGAGAAGGCATTTGACAAGATTCAACACCCGTTCATGATAAAAGCTCTCCGTAAAATGGGGAGTGAAGGAACATTCCTCAAGATAATCCAGGCCATCTACTATAAGCCCACAGCAAGCATCATTCTCAATGGGGGGAAAATTGAAACCCTTCCCCTTAAGATCAGGGACAAGACAAGGCTGCCCACTCACCACTTCTATTCAATATAGTATTGGAAGTACTTGCCATAGCAATCAGGGAAGAAAAAGATATTAAGGGCATCCGGATAGGAAGGGAAGAAGCCAAGTTGTCACTATTTGCAGAGGACATGATATTATACCTGGAAAACCTGAAACTCTCTACCAAGAGGCTCCTAGAAATAATACATTCCTATAGTAGAGTGGCAGGGGTACAAAATCAATACCCAAAAATCAGTGGCCTTCCTATATGCAAACAGCGAAAGAGAAGAAAGGGACATTAAAGAAACTATCCCATTCACAATTGTGCCACAGAAAATCAAATACCTAGGAATCAGTTTGACAAAGAATGTAAAGGATCTCTACAAAGAAAACTACAAAACGTTATTTCAGGAAATAAAGGAAGACCTGAAGAAATGGAAACACATTCCTTGCTCATGGATTGGAAGGATTAACATTATCAAAATGGTAATATTCCCTAGAGCTTCATACAGATTCAATGCAGTCCCTATAAAGATACCCATGATGTTCTTCAAAGAAATTGAACAAACACTCCTGAAATTTGTATGGAAAAATGAAACCCCATGAATAGCTAAAGCAATCCTTGGGAAAAAGAAGATGGGAGGTATCACTTTCCCCAACCTCAAGCTCTACTACAGAGCAGTTGTAATTAAGACAGTGTGGTATTGGTATAGAGACAGACCCGTAGACCTATGGTATTGAACATTTTAAATGAAAAGTACATACATAAACTTTCAGTTTTAACTTCTTGATGAAGTACTATGAATAAGAAAGTGACAGGTTTAAGACATAGATTTGTTTACTGAGGTTGTGAGGTTAAATGAGAAATGCTATAAAGGCATGGCAAAATGCAAACATAAGTAATTTAACATCTTAAATAAATTTGGAGGTTCAAAGGAATATTAAAGGTTGTAAGTCTCTTTTTTTTGCATGTGGCTGACCATAGTTGATCCCTGGTATTAAGTATGGTCCCAAAGCACCACTAAAAGTAGTCCCTGAGCACTGATGAGCATAACCCAATTCCATACCACTACAAGAATGATACAGGTAAAATAAAAATTATCAAATAAGTCCAGAATATATTTTATACTGTATGAAAATTAAATTGCCAGCTCTTCACAGACATTACAGAATGAAATAAGTGCTTGCAAATTATATCCTTGATAAAGAACTGATAATAAAATATTTAAAAGACATTTCAGTTTAAAAAGAAATTGTGCATATTTTAATTTAAATTACTTATCAATGTATTTAATATTCACAAAAGAATGTGAGCCACAGATATACACTTGCAAAAGCTTAATATTACATCTTTAGAAAAACACAGAAAAATATATTCAGAACAGTTATTTAGTTAATGTGTGATCCTAACAGTTATCCTACAGTCTTGAATTTTTGTTTTTTCTAAATTTTGAGAGAAATTTTTAGGTTTGTTCTTACAAAATCCAGTTATGTTTCATCATATTTATATGACTAAAATATAGTATTATTTGTATGACTAAATATAGTCATATAAATCTAGTCATATTTATATGTCATATTTATATGACATATATTTATATGACTATATGACAGTTATTTTTATTTTATTAGTGGGTATTTGGTTATTTTTTACAATGTTTTATCCTCTTACCTTTGAAAATCACAGATATTTCCTCTGGGCTTATTTTCATTACTAGTTTCTTTAATATCTAAATTTAGGTGAAGTCATATGACTTTCATTCTATCTTCCTGGATTAGCTTAGTACCTTTAATTAAACTAATATGCTATTGTATGCCTATATATATTCTATGGAATAAAATTCAAATAATAAGAACACTATGATTTATGTTTAAACTTCTATAGTACTGGCTTAAAAAGCCTTGACATATCATACTAAATGCTGACCAATATGGAGGACTAAACCCTTGAGTTGAACAATTAGCAGGAATATAAGATGATAAAGGAACTTTAAAATACATTTTGATGAGTGTTTTATTTTTATTTTTCAATTAAAAAAGAAATCAAAACATCCAAATGATAAAATAATTTATTTTAAGGCTACTAAAGAAATTTAAAATTATTAAATTTATGTATGCCCTATGTTTATAGTAATCTTTGTATTATTATATTTTAAATAGGTTCCTCTCGGTAGTCCTGGAAACCTTAAAAATATGCCTATTGTTGCAAGACTGTATGGCTTGTCAGAGAAACTATTTAGGGGTAATAAATAAATTATTCCATGTTCACAAAACAGCATTTTTCTTCAACATAAAGAACTACTGAAGCCTTTGACAATATAGATACATTTTAAAATAATACTGAATGAACTTGGACATAATATAGCTCATACTTCATGATACCTTTTAAATGAAATTTAGGAAATGCAAAACAGCTTCCTGGAAAATTTATTCAGAAAGTGGATCAGTGGTTGCCTGGAGCAACCAGGTTGAGCAGAGCCTTCATAAGGAGTTAAAAAAGAGAGATTATGAATGGATATGAGGACTTTTAGATGTATGAATTTACTACCATAGCTGCAGTGATAATGTTAAAATGACATAGTTGTATGAAAAACTAGTCTAATTGCATATTTCATACAATTAAATACACCATTAAGCAATTAACAAAAAAAGAAAACAATGCTTATATTTTTACCTTTGCAAATGAATAGATTTTGATGATGATTTTCTAAGCTGAGACAATGTATTTTGCAGAGGAGATATGACTTACTCAGTAGGCATAGTAATAACAGCTCAGTGTATTTTTTAACTAAGCTAGAATTAGTTACAAAATATACTGATAAATATCACAGAGTCTTCGGTGGAAATATAATTTTGGAATCCATATTTCTTTGCATTCTTTTCACTTATAAATTTTTGTTCTATGATTGATGGTTTGATATCTAGTACTTAGGGGTCTAGACTGTCATGTAGGTACCTAGTGGTTTATATCACCAGCTGTCTGTCATTATGCAAACTTTAAAGGTCTCTGAGATGAAAGGACACAAGACAATGGTACCAGATAATTAAAGTCCAATTCCAGATTAAAAGGCCTGACAATGACACCTCACACCCAAAAATCATCTTCAAGTTATAATTCTAGTAGAAGGATATTGAAGAAAAGTGGTGGGGTGAGTTTGCTTTTCAGATTTTTGGGAGTGGTTAATTTCAATATTTGGATCTTAGGAAGAAGCTGACTCTTACTGAGTCACGCTTGGCCCTGAGGCAACTTAACAGTAGTGGTCCTTGACTTGTCAAATCTAATAAGGGAAATGAATTGGAAATGAATTTACATATTTGAAGCAGAGAAGTGCTTCCTAAATGAACAACTTCTGCCAGCAAAAAAAAATTTGGCGCAAACTCATCTGTGGGGGTATAAAAACCATAATATTTGGGCTGGAGGGATAGCCCAGCGGATAGGGCATTTCCCTTGCAAGCGGCCTACCAGGGTTCAATACCTGGCATCCCATATGGTTCCCCAAGCAGTGCCAGGAGTAATTCTTGAGTGCAATGCCAGAAGTAACCCCTGAACATTGCTTCACGTGACCCAAAAAGCAAATAAATAAATAAATAGGTAATAGATAAATAAGTAGTATAGATAGATAGATAGATAGATGATAGATAGATAATATCAAAATCATAATATGAAATCAATATCCAGGCACAGCAGAAACAAGGGCCATGGGGTTTGGTCCATGAGTAGAAGCCTGCTTCAAGCTCTTGGGGAAAGGCATTTGGGATAGGGAAGTGAATTATGACAAAGATAGTGGTAAATGGCCACTGAAAAGACTGCATACAGAATATATAAGGGAACAAGCATGGTAACCCTCAGTATCTGAATTGCGGTCCATGATACACAAAGGGAGAGAGACAGAGAAAGGGTGAAAGAGGGAGAGGGATTACCATAGAGACAGTCTGGGGGATGGGGATTGGTGGGTCAGAGGTAAAGGGGCACAGTGATGGTGGGAAAATTACAATGCTGGAAGGATGGATGTTAGGATATTTTGTGACTGAAACCCAATCATGAACAGCCTTGTAGTTGCATGGCACAATGATTCAATACAAATCACTTGATGACTTGACACCCTGCTATTCTTGCTCAGGCGGGTGCCAGTAATATTTCCATTTGACCCTATCACATTCCAGCGTAGCCCAATGGCATCTGATTGCTTCAGGATTATGAAGAGCCTCAAACCATTTGTTCAGGGTCTTGACGAAGAAGTCTGACCATCTTGTAGGTGGGCGGCCACATAATCTTTTGACATGCCGCGGGATACAGTTGGTAATGGCTCTAGTCCAGCAGCCGTCTCCAAATCGCATTACATGTCCAGCCCATATGATTTTTGATGCCTTGGCAAATGAGACAGAGCAAAAATACAGAAATAAATAAAGGTTCAGGGCATTGATAAAAACAACAAAGATCGATAATATACTCCTCTGTTACAGCTCATTGTGAAAATTACCTCTTCTCAATGGTCCTGACTGTACTAAATTTCAACTTTAACCCAACTCCTTTTATGAAATTCCTTGTCTCTATTTCCTTGTTTTTCTGTTTTCCGGTTCACCTATCCATAGCATATAATTTTCATCTAAAACAAAAAAAGGTATCTGGGAGCAGATAGAAATGCTTCATGATATGTACACTAAGAATTCAGTCATGCAAATTATTAGCAGTTTTCATCATAGATCTCCTATGGTGCAAATATGTAACTATAAAATTTTAAGATGGAATCAAACTTGAGGCATGTTATATTTTATTTTATTGTGGCACCAAATAGAACTAGCTTTTTGATGTGTCTTTGTAAGAAAATGAACACCCTAACATATGCTATAAACATCACATTTTGTTTCACTTCTCATGTAAAAACAAATGACCTCCATCCTCCATTAGTGAGCTCCAGTTAATTGCAAGCCACAGGAAGAACCATATTTCACCTTTATTTTTCCCACTCAATAATTTTTAAATGCCTGAAATAGACATTTCCTCTTTCCGTAATCGGGTAAATATTTTCCCCAAGTGCTACTACCTGACTCTGTCATTACTAAATTGTCTTATTATACTAAGTGATTTTTTGTATTTATTGCCATTACCAAATGCCTTATGATTCTGTAATTGATAGAAGCATATTGGGTACCATGACATAAAACCATGCATCAAATCCCTTGTTATATGTCCGATGCTACAGTAGCTGATTTATCTACATATCTCTAAGATTGACATTGGTTAATAAAACAAGGAGAACTGAACTTGTTTTAAAAAGTAATTGAGATAATAGTGGTATGTTTAAGGTCATACGAGAGTTGGGGCAGAATTTTCAAGCATGGTCAGTATTTGTCTCACAAATCGAATTGTATTTTTTTAATTTTTGGCATGCAAATGCAAAATTCTGTATCTAAAATTTCACCCAAGGTTTTTGCAATTATGTCCACAATTATGCAGTTGTAATATTAAAATTAACTTCACTTTTAAAAACATTAAAACTAAGATTTCACATAGGTTACATTACTGTTTTGGGGAAAAATCAGTATTGTAAAAACTCTAGAGAGAGATGCAATTTATGTTTCTAGAAAATCTTCCCTTCTTATTTTATTATGAACCAAAATTTAATTGATTATTTTAATAGAAAGCAAACTAGATTTCTTTTTGATAAATGAAAATTTATCAAATTTTAGAAAAATTTGAAAATGCATTGGTTTATTTAAACAAATTTTGTGTCAAAAAACACAAAGAACTGGCTTTTTGTAACACACTTAGTGTTTACGCTCAGTAACATTCCAGAATGATACATTTGTCAAGCCAAATTACATAAGGTCACTTCAAGGTTATTTATTCTCTAAGTAAGAATAAAATTTGGATGGGGTCTATACCAGAATCCTATCTGTTTTCCACTAAGCCATCTACTGCACACTTTCTACACCCACAATACAATTATTGAACTTATTATAATTAGTCATAAAAACAACCAATTTATTTGAAAACCAGACATGCAAAACTGGAAAGTGGAGAAAAAAGATAAATTGGAGTCAGCTAGAGTCTCTATGCTTGGTGGTCAAAAGTCCCTTCAAAGCAAACAATGAATATTGGTTAGCTTGGGTTCAGTACAGCATTTGATACCTAGAGAAAAATAAGCAGGTTAGTGAATAAAGCAATAGTCACCATTTTGAAGACTGAAATCGGTAGATTGCAAGTGACAGGTTCAATTACTGGTTTGTGGACCACTGACACATCTGCCTTAAGCTCTGAGGAATGGGCAGTGTGAAAAGGATGAATAACTCTAAGATTTAGAGAAAATATGTAACCACTCAGGCAGAAAATTAGCAATTACATTTTGTGCCATCAGTAATAACTATTTCAACAAAGATCTTAGGTTAACGTCAGACTGTGTGACGGTATATCAACCATTACACCTGTGTTCAATCAGCAACCACATCCCTCAACGTGATACTGAGCAGCTTAGTTCAAATGTGTCCTGTTCAGTGATAAGCAAGATGGTTGACATGTGGGACTAAGGTGTTCAGAAGCAATTTGCTTCAAAGTTTTGAGATTGATTACTGAAAAGAGATAATTTGTATCAAGTTAGAAAATTGTGATTATTTTCTTTCTATGTTCTTCTTTTCATATTTCTTTTCAGGTGTTAATAAAATTACAAATCACATTTCAGTATAGGCCAAAGTTATATTATTGAAAAATGTTGAAAGTGACATCTTCAGATATATAGTTAAGAAAAGCTTACCATTAATAATACAAATTCATGGTTTTTATACATTGGTGTAAAGAAATAAGAGGTTAGATAACAGAGAGACTAGAATACCAATCTATAATTAATGTATCATTCTCATGTTCACTTGATCACTTGATCACTTGACATCCTGTTATTCATCGATTTGCTCGAGCAGGCGCCAGTAATATTTCCATTTGACCCTATCACATGTCAGTGTAGCCCAATAGCATCTGGTTGCTTCAGGAATACAAAGAACCTCAAAACGTTTGTTCAGGATCTTGACGAAGAAGTCTGATCATAGGGGCCAGAGGGATAGCCCAAGTGGGTAGGACATTTGCCTTGCATGCGGCCGGCCCTTGCCGGCCTGGATTCGATCCCCGGCGTCCCATGTAGTCCCCTGAGCACCACCAGCAGTGATTCCTGAGTGCAGAGCCAGGAGAAACCCCTGAGCATTGCCGGGTGTGACCCAAAAATAAAAAAAAAAAAAGAAGTCTGATCATCTTGTAGGTGGGCGGCCACGTGATCTCTTAACATCCCATGAGATCCAGTAGGTAACAGCTCTAGTTCCGGGTCGTCTCCAAATCGCATTACATGTTCAATCCATCTGATTTTCGATGCCTTGGCAAATGAGACAGCGTCCCTGACTCTGGAACAGTGACAGAAGTCGAAGCTCCGGATTTCTTCTTTCACTTGAGTGAGGTGTGATATTCGAAGCATAGCTCTTTCGATTCCTCTTTGGGAGACCCGAATAGCATTCTCATCCTGCTTTCATAGGGCCCAGGTCTCTGAGGTGTATGTTAATGCAGGGAGAACGATGGAGTTGAAGCGATATGCCAGGAGCTGGAGGTTCTTTGTCTTTTTAGCTATTTCTTCAATGCTTTTGAAGGCATTCCATGCCGCTCTCTTCCTCCTGCTCAGCTCAGGTTTTAGTTCGTTCATAATGTTGACTTTTTGATCTAGGTACACATAACTGCTGCATTCAGAGATGTTTCAATTAATAACATTCTCTATGTTACTAATAACATAGAGATGTTTTAATTAATAACATTCTTTATGTTATTAATTAAAATTGTTTATTCGATTTGTAGTATGTATGTATCTATACATAGTGTATGTAAAGCAAGAGAGCTTATTGAAATTTACTTTGATAGATGTTGGTTGGGCAACCAAAAGGAAATATTGACTCACAGGAGAACAGGAGTCTGAAGAGCAAACTGATATATAGACATGACAATATTAAAAAAAAAGATTGTGACAAAAAAACTGCATAAATTCTCTATTTGCTTTCTCACTGACAGATAAATATAATATTTTAATTAATTGTACCAGATTCTTTTGTATAGTGCTTTTACTCACAGAATCACTTGTATCACTTGTCTTCCCATTCTTCATCCATTTGCTCAAGCAGGTGCCAATAATGTCTCCATTTCTGGGAATGAGGTCCATTTTTGTTACTGTTTTTGGCATATTGAATACACCATGGGTATCTTGCCAGGCTCTTTTGTGTCTTTGGGTTAATCCCAGGGGTCCCAGTCTTTCTGTCAGACCATCAACCATCCAGGGCCCATGGGGCAGAGCCTTGGGTGTAGACAAGCCTGTTTCCTGTATGCCACCTGCCAACACAGCCGGGCACCGCAGCCACATCTGCAACACCTCAAGGGGCAGCACTCCCAGAATAGACTAAACAAAATTAATCAAAGTAACTAAAGTTTCAAGAAAGAGTAAAGAAATATGACTAACTATGAAACAAACGTATAATCAAAAGATTATTTGACTTTCCAGTCAGTCTTCCATGTTACTCTGAAGCATTTAGAAAAACATATAGACTATGTATTATATGTGTATATATTTATATATACATACATAAAGCATGTATATGTACATATATAGTATGCATCTTATATAGTATATATAGTGATTATATACATTCTAGTGTATATATCTGCATTATAGTGTATATATAAATTTATGTAGAGAGAGTATGTGTATATACATATATAAATTTATGTATATATATATAAAATATAGAGAGATAGTATGAATTTATATATAGAAAGACTCTCTACTCTTTATTTTAGGTTCTTTTCTCCTGAGTTTTCAAAGTGTTTCTGTTCCATTCTTATCATTTCATCGTTTTATTTAAGATGCTATAATGATAGGAAGGATTTGAATGACTACTCATTAGGGTATAAATGATTGATTGAATCTTATACTGCCTTTTCCGGGGCATTTACATTTTACTATGGAATAATCTGTTCATTCATGGGGAATGAGTTCTACAATAGTTTTTGTTCCAACTTGTTTAATAGGAAGCTGTGAGGAAAATATGGGATAGGGGATCCTCCCATGGTCATTTCAGTAGCACATTCCGTTGTACACTACTCTGAATAGCTCTTAAGTTAATCTTATTTCATTTTAGTATCTTCAAAACTGAATTTTGTTTTTTCTAGAGCTGAAGTCAATTTCTGGAATAAATTTAAATATAAGAAGTATCAACTGTTTCATTAAAGCATCTTTTTTTTTCTAGTCACTCTATGCCTCTAACCTCCGCAAATCACATTCTTTAGTATCTTCAAATGATTTGTTTTTCTAACTGAGTCAATTTCGAATAAATTTAAATATAAGAAGTATCAACTGTTTCATTAAAGCAATCTTTTCGCTTGTTGTTTTGTTTTGTTCCTAGGTGTACTCAGATCTTACTCATGACTCTACTAAGGTATCACTCCTGGCTGACTCAAGAAATATACAGGGTGCTGAGTATCAAATTGTATCAGCCAATTCATGGCAAGTTCTCTACTAACATTTGTATCCACTCGACCCTCCTCATTAAGGCAATCCTGAGCATATATGAGTCATACTATAAGTCGTCTTTACCTTTCTTCTCATGTACTTTCCTTCCTTCCCCCCCCCCCCCCCCCCCCCCCCCCCCCCCTCCTAATAATTCTATAACTGTGCCATAAGACATAGGGGTCACATTGTAGACAGTCTTATTCTCCCTTAAAACAAATGTTATGAATTTTGAATGACTCATAGATCTGGAAAAGGGAAATGCACATCAAACTTACTGACAACTTGTTTGTCTCTAAGTCACAAAGGACTATATTTTCAATTACACTATTTTTAATATTAATACATTTATCATTTAAGTTACTACCAAACTGTAACAGATATAAAATAATTACTAAGAGATACATAAAACATTTATTTAATTTACTTAGTTTTTTATGACACTGAATCTCGGTAAAAGTTTTAATTTCCCAAATAAGACATTCAATATAATAATGAACATTCCAAAACTTAATATATTTTCTTATAATTTGATTAAAAACTATACAGAGTTATTTCTAATGTTTCTAAAGGGGTCATTGAAGAACCCTCAAATGCACCCACATTTTAGGTAAGAGAGATGCTCTTAGAAACACTAGTAAGAATTTTGACTAGAATATAGCCTCGTGCAGAGGTACTCCAGTACCTATTTGCAGAGGTACTCCAGTATCTGCTACCATTGAAAAATACAAACTCTATGTCTTACAAGAACATGATATTTGTAAACTTAATAAATTGTTACTATTTAATTTAGATGTGTAATTTTCCAAGGATTTAGGATTATAACCAAATAGCTCTAAATTCTTGTATCTTATTTTATTTGATCTGAAATTACTTACTATTAAGTTGTAAATGCTTACATGCGTATGGAAATGAAATGAAAAGCCTTCAGAACAAGTTCGGGGTGAAAGGAAGACTAGCACCTGTTACCATAAGTGACCCCTCTGTCTGAAATAGCACCACAAGCTGGGATTCACTTTCATGAATTTGGGGAAGACATGGAGATTTTTCTAGAGCATTTTTAATTGAGAAGCAAGGTAAGGTCCCAGATCTTCGGAAATAAACACAATGAATCTAACACATGACTCCATATGGTAATCTCATGTGCCAGCAAACTCTTCTGGCTGGTAGTTGGAGGGAACTCAAGTGGTAAAGCCCTTGTTTAGTAACTGTGAGATCCTGACTTCTTTCCCAAGTGTGTTTTTGTTCTGCACTCCATCATCTCACCTTATTTATTTATTTTATTTTGTCACCGTGAAGTTTTGAAGTTATTTGTTATTCATGATTGGCCTTCAGAATATAGTATTTTAACACAAGTCTTTGCTCCAGAATCCACTTCCCTCTACCAATGAAATCTTTGCAAAGTTCTACCAGTGCCTTATAAATCTTGGATATTAAGCCTTATCAAATGAGTATTGGGGAAATAATGTATTACATTCTTTGAACTATCTTTGTAGTCTGGTCATTATTTAATTCAAGAAACATAGCTTCTTTATTTCATGAACTCCAATTTGTTTATCCTTTCTTCCACTAAGGCTCAGATTCTATTCTATTTCAAGTTATTGCACAATTTTCTGATTTGATTTTTAAAAAATAATGTTCTTTACACTAAATTTTCTGTCTTGTTTATTAATTTAGTGTTTATTTATTTTTAGTTACACCTAGAGATGTTTGGGGGTACTTCTGTTTCTGCACTTAGGAATTACACCTGGTGGTGCTTGGGGGACCATAAGGGATACCTTGTTGACTGAGTTTAAAGAAAATACCTTAACTGCTTATTGCACTAATTCACTGACTCCTGATATAATTAATTAATTCATTAATATTTTTCTGTCAAGGTAACATTCTATTTTACTATATCCCCTCCATATAATTCTGAATCCTAATCATAGATAAAGGACAAATATTAAAAACTAGGACACTTTCCCATGTAAATTCACGATTTTACTAGTTGTATTCTTCAGGGTTTTAAAAAAGTGGGACTATCACAAAATATTGGTAAATTATACAATTTACAAAGTAAATGTATTATTTATTTTTAAGTAATGCTATTTACTCTGAATTGGGTACACATTGTTATGAAAATTATATTACTGTATATGAAAATGTTTATTTCTGGAGTATCTTTTATTAGTGTTTATGTTTTTGTCAGTTGTAAACTGTTTTCAAGCCCAGCCCAGGTATGGTATGCATGATCCAGAGACTCACATACACGCGGCAGAGTTGCTACGGGGCACTCCTTGTGCCCGAGCTGATCACGAGGCGCACGGGAGGGAAGGCAAGTTCTAGCTCTGACCCACCATCCCAGCAGAGCCTCACAAGAAGCCAGAGGAACCCCACACCATGAGAGCCGATATTTTGTACATCTGGACTCCCCAGTTTGTCAGAGCTCCACCCAGCAGAAGAGCTGATCACAAACCAGGCTCATCAGAGTCCTACACTACAGCAGTCTTTTTCAAGCCCAGTCCAGGTATGCGTGATCCAGAGACTCACATACATGGGGCAGAGCTGCTAGCAGCTCTCCATGTGCACAGCTGATCATGAGGCACCTGGGAGGAAAGGCAGGTTCTAGCCCTGGTGCGCCATTCCAGGAGAGCCTAGCTAGAAGACAGAGGAACCCCCACACTATGAGGGCCGCCATTTTCCACATCCAGACTCCCAGTTCATCAGAGCTCCACCCAGAAGAAGAGCTGATCACAAACAAGGCTCGCAAGGCCGCTTTGCACCCACGTGGTTCATCAATAAATGCACGAGATGAGAGGTGACTTCAAAAATACCACACTCGCATGGCAGAGCCTGGCAAGCTACACGTGTCATATTTGATATGGCAAATACCAGTAACAATTATAGACCTCATTCCAATGACCTGATGGAATGGTTTGAGGCTCTTTATGTTCCTGGAATGAGCAGATGCCCTTGGGCTACACTAGCATGTGACAGGACATATGGAGATTTTACTGGTGCCCACTTGAGCAAATTGATGAACAACGGGAAGACTAATGATACAAGTGATACTGTTTTTATAATTTTATATGAGTTTAATTTATTCAATTTTTGTATATAGCTGACCTGTTGTCCCAGAACAACTTTTTGAAGAGGTTTATCTTGCTTAACTTCATATTTTTAATTCATTTATTGAAGATTAAGCAATCATACCTGAAGGTTTTTCAGGATATTTAACTTGCTTCCTTTTTTATTTTGCTTTTTTTGGGTCGCTCTTGATGATGCTCAGGTATTATTCTTGGCAGAGATCGGGGATATTTGGAATGCTGGGGGATTGAACCAAGGTCGATGGGCTGCAAGGAAAATGTCCTACCCTCTGTGCTATTGCCCCAGATCCTAACTTGATTCTTTTGATCATGGTCCTTTTTTATTCCAGTACCATGCTGTTTTAATTATGACTGCTTTGCAGTACTATTTGAGTTTAGAGAGTGTCATGCTGAATGAAGTTAGTCAGAGTGAGAGAGATCAATATAAAATAATTTCTCACATATATGGAATATAAAGAAACATTGGTGGAATGATGACTACCCATATACAAAGGAAAATATGAGATTGATATTCAATATGAAATATGCCACTTGAGGGGACTGGGGGTTAGGACAGGGAGGGGTGACATCTATGGTTAGGATATGGAGGGGCAAATATAGGGGAGTGTGTGCACCTGGATGGATGCATTGGTGCTGAAAAGTGGTAAAGCATCAAGTATGAAACCCTATATGCAACAGTACTGCAAACCACAGTGCAACAACGTACAGGGAAAAGAGCCTTTTATAGAAGTGGTCTATTTGGTGGGAGATAAAGGGAGGTTTCATTGGTGGAGGGAAATGAATGGTGAATGGTCAGTATTGAAACATTGTATGGCTGAAATCTAAACACAAATCATTTCTTAATTTCACAGTGACTAAAGTGAAAAAATTAACTTATAATGCTTGTAGAAAAACACAGGGCAAAGACAACAACTTTGGATTTAGCAATAAATATCTAGCATATTTAAATATTACACAAGTGTCATAAGAAAATAGATAAATTTGAACTACATACCATGTATCTGCATTGATTAGACATTCATGATTAATCTGTTTAAGAGGCAATATAATTATGAAAAAATATACCTCTAATAATAAATTTATACTGATAAAATATATTCTATAAAAGAACTTCTGCTATTTAACAATGATAACTACATAGTATGTCTGAAAAAACAGACAAGTGATTCATAAAAACATTTATCTTAAAACAATTGAAAACTAAAAAGAAAAGGACAAATATGCAGTATCCTTATCACTAAGGATATTCATATCAAAGCTACAATGAGACTACTTTTTTTTTTTTTTTCTTTTGCTTTTTTTTGGTCACACCCGGCAATGCTCAGGAGCTTCTCCTGGCTCTGCACTCAGGAATCACTCCTGGCGTTGCTCAGGGGACCATATGGGAAGCCGGGGATCGAACCTGGGCCGGCATGGGCCGGCCGCAAGGCAAACGCCCTACCCGCTGGGCTATCTCTCCGCCCAATGAGACTACTTTTCTACTAGGATTGTCACTACAGAAGAAATTAAAACAAACAACAAAAATAAGAAGGCAAATAAGGTATGAAATATAAAAAATCAGAAATTTCTCTACTCTTTGGAATGTGTAATGATGCAGGAAAACAATGGTGATTATAACAAATAAAACAGAATTTCTTTGATATTCCGTTTTCTAGTTAAAGTTCTACTCTACTGCATAATAAATAATTAAAATTGGGGTGTCTAGGCAATATTTCAGAATTTGCTTTATTATTTTGCAATGCCTTAAAAAGTGGAAACTATCTAAGTATCTAATATCACTGGATTCATACATTAATTTGCATGTGTATACATATGGGATACATTGATATGAAAGAATATTGCCAGTATTGAAACAGATGCTTTTTTTTTCGGAGTGGGGAATATGCCATTCTGTCATTGAGGCTTACACAAGGCTGTGTTCAGATTCTCTAACTCTACTGCGTCTTGAGTCCCAAAAGATGGGAATCCTTGACATGGATTTTCTTATGTATGCTACACGATGAGCTCCAGAATTCTTATTACTTATTATTATTACTTAATTCTTATTACTCTTATTTCTTAATTCTTATTATTAGACCCACAACATTTATCCTGGGAAACTACCTTAGGTGTAAAGTCAAGTAGATCCCCTGAGTACCATTGGACTTAGTCATCAAAATAAAACATACCAAATGAAATGGTGATTGGTCCAGTCTCTAATGTAGACACGGTGTGCAAGTGTGTTTACTTCTGTCATAATGTAATGCATGGGTTCCTATTTTTCAGCTGGAACACAATATTAAAAATGCTATTTTAAAAATGCAATATTAAATGATATATATTCAAAATAGTTTTTTTCAAGCCTCATATGATACACCCTCAAAGCTGAGTTATTCCTACTTTCCAATCCCTTCATTCTCTGAGATTTCAATCCTTTGGGCAGGATGCTTATTATTGAAATAATTTTATCTGAAGTTCTCATGGTATGAAATATATGCCCTATGCAAGAGGAAATGAAAATCCTGATACAGATTGAATAAAACTTAGTGAAAGATTTTTTCAAATCCTTTTTATTCATAAGCAAACTGTGGCCTAGAAAGTTGTGATTTGTTGGAAATCACACAATAATCACAAGCAAAAAATGCCAGAAAATATGGGAATTCTTCATTACTATTTTACTATAACAAATATAATTTACCTAATCTAGTCTCAGGTAGCCATTTTATAAATTTTTACACATGTGAAGCTAAAGCCACAGCTCTTTTTCCTTAATTTGGATGGTAATGTGATGTACTGGGTTGATTTTATACCTATTTTGTTACACATCAATTTAAACAAAACTTTATACTTAGAAAATATATTTCCAAAGAAGCTAAATATTTTTTCTAATATTTTAGCATACCACCGTGAGATATACAATTACAAGAATGTTCATGTTTGTAAATATATAGGTACATATTATGATACCAATATCCAAGGTCAAGTGAAACATATATCAGGAGGTCCTGTCAAAGGTGGAAATTATCACAAACGTGTGGGATTCAGAGGCTAGGTAAGACAGAAATGGAACAGTGTGCTAACAATTGTTGAGGGTACTAATGCCAACCTAGAACTGAGCATTAAATAGAGGCAAAAAGATACACATGACAACCCTTTAATGTATGTTCTGTAATCCATAGTCTGGAAGGGAAGGAAAAGAGAAAGAGAGAGAAATGGAAAGAAATCAAGAACCTGCCATGGAGCAGGGCTGGGGAAGGGGGAGGGAACCGGGGATGTTGGTGGTGGGAGATGGGCACTGGTGGCGGGATGAGTGCTGCAACACTGTTTGACCAAAACCCAAATATGAACTTTTTAATTGTATATCTTTGTAATTTTAAAAATAAAAAAAATTAAAAAAAAAAGATAAACTAAAAAAAAAAAAAAAGAATATTCATGTTTGGGTTTCAGTCTTACAGTGTTCCAGCACCCATCTCTTCATCAGTGCCCAGTTCCCACCACCAATGTCTCCGATTCCCTCCCCCTCCCTAGACTGCCTCTATGGCTGGTTCTTTATCTATTTTCTCTGTTTCTTTCTCTCTCATTCTCTTTCTCTCTTCCTTCTCTTACACATTGTGAATTGCAATACATACATTTAGAGGTTATCATGTGTATCATTTTGCCTATATATATTCAATGCTCAGTTCTAGGCTGGTATTATCACTTTCAACAATTATTTGCACACTGTTCCCTTCTCTGTCTTACCTAACCTCTGACTCCCACACGTTTGTGGTAGATTCCACCTTTGATGAGACCTCCTGATCCATGTTTTACCTGACTATGGAATTGGTATCATATATATAATTTATTTACATGACTAATACATATATATATATTAGTCATGTAAATAAATTCAGTCATTCTTTGTCTTTTTCAGAAGCTAAATATTTTAAATGCTTATGTAGTTAATAACAATGTGTGAACATAGTTTTTATATTTTCTAATTACTACTATTATAATACAATACACTAATTTTTCATGAGGCATCTTTCCAAAAGGATTTCTACTACTGTTCCATTATTTGTCAATTTAAAATTTTGGTTAAAGCCAGAATTATAGCTGAATTTGTTGAGCAAGTGCTTTACACTTGGTACACACTGGCTTGGTTCCCAACACAGCCTAGAATAGCAAACTAAAATACCGAGTGTGAGCCACTGCTTCCCCCTCCCAGGAAAAAAAAAAACCAAATAGCATATATGCAAAATTTTAGTTATTTGAATTACTGTTAAGATTTGTACCCATGATAGCTATGGAATTCCCATTTGTTATTGGTAATGCAAATATTACTAAAATATGTGTTTTCTGTGCATAATTTTCACTTTTTCTGCTTTTACATATCAATGAAAACCATGAATTTGTGAAATTGTGAGTTCTGGTTCTATTTTTTTAATAGGAAATGGCAATTGCACATTTTTAGGTATGCTAGACTTGCTAAAGAGCAATATACCTCTAAACATCCTGATTCTAAGCAATAATAATTAAAAATATCAGTTAGTCACACAAAGTGTTAAAAAATTCCCACATTCTTTACACCTAAATAATTCTATTTTAGTGGAGATTTTATAAATATTTAAATATCCCCTTTGTTAAAATGCGAGTGTGTTGCCCTATATTGGTTAAAATGAACCTGTGAGGTGGGTTTGAAGAACCTCTAGTAACACTCGTGGTGTATTAGTGTCAAAATATTGTATGCCTAAAACCCAACTATTAATAATTTTGGGTTAATTTTGGGTTAATAACTTGTTAATAATAATGAGTACATAATGACTCATTTATGATTGAAAATATAAAAAAGTCTCTATGCGATAACTTATAAGGATTTAAAATATCATTTTTGTAAAACTCTGGATAGTTGGAAAGTAAAAAAAGGCCATGTAAGTTGTGAGTGAGAGCTATTTAACAAACAGCACTGCTTCCTGGAGACTAAGCTTGTACTTGAAACCACTGTACAGCGCTTCCGCCCTACATTATTTCAGATTGGCAGGGATCTATGGTATAATATTTGGTGATAGGGTGTTTGTGACGTCTAACCGTGTTAAAATATTTTTTAAAATTTGGGGAAAATAGCTCAAGGACACATGCATGTGGATTACATGTAGGAAATCTGGGTTTGATTCCTGACATAGCATACTGCACTGAGCACTGCTGGGAACACTGGAGCACTCAATTTACATGGTTTATGAACACAGTCAAAAATTGTACTACAATTTTGTACTAAATTTTGCTATAAAAATTAGTATTTTTTCCAAGAGACCAGAGAGAAAAATCCCAGGGTAAAGATGAGTATTTTTTTATTCTACAGACCAGTTCTATCCCCAGTAGCAAATATGGTGCCTTAAGGCCACGAGCTCTTCAGAAAAAAATGAGATAGCCTTGAGCACTGCTTGTGACCCCAAAACAAGAAAAGCAATGGAATTTTTCCCAAGAATTGCTCTTGATAGTTGTCTCAAGATTTTTTCTCTAAGTTTTCTTTAAAACAATATTTTCTACTATTCAAATTAGACACATGGTGGGGGTAGAGCTTCTACAGGCTCTCCCTGTGCTCAGCTGCTCATGAGGCACCTGGGAGGGAAGGTGAGTTCTAGCCCTGGCCTGCCATCCCAATTGAGTCTCGCAAGAAGTCAAAGGAACCTCCATTGGGCTGCCATTTTCTATATCTGGACTCCACAGTTCATCAGAGCTCCACCCAAGAGAAAAGCTGTTCTCAAGCCCTGTTCATCAGAGTCCCACCCTACAGTGAAGACTATTTCAAGTCAGGTATGTCTGATCCAGAGACTCAGACACATGGGTCAGAGCTGCCACCAGCTTACCCTATGCTCAGCTGATCATGAGGCACACGGGAGGGAAGGCAATTTCTAGTTCTACCCGCCATCCCAATAGTCTTCCCAGAAGCCAGAGGAACGCCTACAACATGAGGGCTGCCATTTTCAACGTCCAAACTGCACAGCTTGTCAGAGCTCTATCCAAGAGAAAAGCTGGTGTCTCCCTGTTGTGGTTCATCAGTAAATGCACGAGATGAGAGCCTATTACTGAGAGTATACCACCTGCACAGCAGAGCCGACAAGCTATCCATGTCATATTTGATATGACAAAAACCAGTAACAGTACTAGACCTCATTCCCATGACCTGAAGGAATGATCTGGGGCAATTTGTGTTCCTTGAGCAAGCAGATGCCCTTGGGCTACACTAGCACATGACATGACGTATGTGATGTTACTGGTGCCTGCTCGAGAAAATCAATGAATAACAGGAAAACAAGTGAAATAATACAAGTGATTCAGTATATATAGAATGGCAGTAGTAATGATTCACTCATATATTCCAAGATGTTTAATACTTTTACTGAGTAAGTGTTCCTGACTCTCAAAGAATCATGTAAGTGACCTTCAACAAGAATCTTAAATTAAAGGATTCCTGGTTTACCAATGGAACATATGTAAACTGTCCCATTGGTTTTTGAGAGCTTTGAAACTAATATAGTAGAAATTTTGAATGACATTTTATTTTTAGCCAGTATAAATTACTTTGCTATGTTATTTTATTTTACTGTTTATTTTTATACTGTAGACAGTAATGTTGAAGACTAATACAATTCTACTAGATTACTAAACTAATATATTAGAACTTTTGATTGACATTGCCTTTTTACCTTATATATTTGCTTTGATATATCATCTTAGTCTATTCTCTGTTTTGTAGAGTAATGTGTTTATTTGTATCAGATTTGCTATTGATTGCTTTAAATATTAATATGCTTCACAATTCAAAATATGACTAATTTGGAGGCTGGAATGATATCATATCAGTGAGGGTGCTAGCCTTGTACTTAACCAACTTAAATTCAATCCCAGGCACACAATATGGTTTTGTAAGCACCGGCAAGAGTGACCTCTGAGACTAGAACCAACAAAAACTCCTGGACATACCTAAGGTGAGGCCCATAAAAAATCTTAAAGTTCAAGTAATTTCCTGTATTCATAGTGCTACTCCCATTTTTACCTAGGTCGAGAAATCAACATGATGAACGACCTAAAACTTGAGCTGCGCAGGAGGAAGAGAGCGGCATGGAATGCCTTCAAAGGCATCAAAGAAATAGCTAAAAGGACAAAGAACCTCTGGCTCCGGGCACATCTCTTTGACTCCACCGTTCTCCCTGCATTAACATACGCCTCAGAGACCTGGGCCCTACGAAAGCAGGATGAGAATGCTATTCGGGTCTCCCAGAGAGGAATCAAAAGAGCTATGCTTTGAATATCACGCCTCACTCAAGTGAGAGAAGGAATCGGAGTTCTGACCTCTGTCGCTATTCCAGAATCAGGGATGCTGTCTCGTTTGCCAAGGCATCGAAAATCAGATGGGCCGGACATGTAATGTGATTTGGAGACAACCACTGGACTAGAGCCGTTACCGACTGGATCCCACAGGATGTCAAAAGATCACGTGGCAGCCCACCTACAAGATGGTCAGACTTCCTTGTCAAGACCCTGAATGAATGGTTTGAGGCTCTTCATATTCCTGAATCAACCACATTCCATTGGGCTACATTGGCACTTGATAGGGTCCAATGGAAATGTTACTGGCACCCGCTCGAGCAAATCGATGAATAACGAGATTCAAGTGATCAAGTGATCAAGTGGTATTGTAAATGTATTGTTCTGAAACCCATATAATTTGTTCTGATATTTCTGAATAATCTTGACTCATCTGATGTATCTACTATTTTTGACTCCCAAACCTGAAGAACAGAACAACTTCAAACTTCAAATGCCTTGGAACTGGAATGACATGTACAGTAGGTAGGTATGTGGTGTGGACACTGAGCCTAGGTTTAATCTTAGTCAGCACATGTCCTGCTAAGTGTTGTGGGTGTCAAGCATTGAGAAAGTGACTCTGCTGGTCCTCATTGCAGGTCCTGAGCAATACCATAGACTCAGTCTCTACCTTTGAACCACGGGTTAAAGTAAGTGTAATGGAGAGTTCCCTAAACTTCCTGAGCTTAGAAGGGCTTCCTTAAAATAATTCAAACATTTCATCTGTAAGCTTATTTTTCATTTGCTTGTATAAGTTGTGTACTGTTTGTGAATACTTTTATAGCTTCTTCCAGAAAAATCTATTGTCTCAACTAGCTAAGAGATGTTTTTTTATCAAAGACTGTACTCATATACAATAGTACTACTCAAATTTCTATTGCCTACATGCTGTTAATGCCACTCTCTTATCATAGCATTTTATACTGCAGGCATCTCCATATATTTCCAGTGTACTGTACTACTTGATAAAGTATTTTCCTATTCTTTATTTATGTGTCATCTAATGCAAGTGATTAAATGACATTAATGTCATTTAATGCATTTAATGATGTCTCAGTATACAAAACCAACTTCACGAAGTATAGAGACTTCATTGCTAATATGCAAGTAAGAGACCATATTGAGTGCATAGAAATGAAAATGAAAGTGATTAAGAGATACAAAGACAGAGAAATCAGGGGTAATTTCTTACTGGCTATGCTTGTTCAATTCCACAATTGGAACCTTCTTGTAGAGCAAAAATAAGGTGATGAAATCTGTTAAACCATGACTTTCATTGAAAAAAACTTATGTAATTTGAAAAGGCTACATGTAAGAAAGGGAGAAACTTAATCTTCACAATGTAATAGTTAGCACTTTGGGCTCTTAGAAACTTCATTTGTATCAATTGTCTTCCCATTGTTCATAGATTTGCTCAAGTGGACGCCAGTAATGTCTCCATTTGTTCGGAATTATATCCATTATTGTTACTGTTTTTGGCATATCAAATACACTATAGGTAGCTTTCCAGCCTCTGCCATGGCTTAGAAACTTAACCTGCATGAAAACCAAAACTGAATCATAACCTAAATCCCAGTAATAACCATGAAACCATCTTTGTTGTTTTTGTTCAGGGAGGGGGTCTCACCTGGCTCTGAGCTCAAGTGATCGTTTCTGGTCATGCTTGGAGGACTAACGCTGGTGCTGACCTCAAAGCTTGGTCAGCAAGGCAAGCATCTTAATATTTCTTATATTTCCCTGGCCTCCCATAAAACTTTTTAAGGAAAGGAAGAAGTGCATGTTGCTAAAAACAGACAAAATCTGGTTCAACTATTTTATTGACATTTATACTAGCTCTTAGAAGATTGAAATATTTAAATGCTATTTAGTCTTAGGAATAGATATTAGCTGAGTGGGTATTTGGTACTTGTGTGTAGTCAACCATGGTTCATATATAGTTCCTGGTTCATATATAGTCCGGTACCATATACAGTTCCTGAAGGACTGGCAGGAGTGATCCCTAAGCATAGAGCAAGGAGTAAGCCCCAATCACAGCTGTGTGAGGCCTAAAATCCTCCAAAAATATCAATATTCTTTACTTAAAATGATAGTAAGGTTGCAAAGAAAAAGAAAAAGGCAGCTGAACTCTGAAAATAATGTGGGCAATTAAATAATCAGATTGGTAGGAAAATGAATAATTAGAAACAACGTTCAGAAACATTTTAATGAGACGATCTGACAGGATAAGACCAGCTTTCTGGGGCCGGAGGCGATAGTCCAGCGGGTAGGGCGTTTGTCTTGCACACGGCCAGCCCATGCTGGCCCGGGTTCAATCCCTGGCATCCCATATGGTCCCCGAGCACCTACAGGAGTAATTCCTGAGTGCAGAGCCAGGAGTAACCCCTGAGCATTGCCGGGTGTGACCCAAAAAAAGAAAAAAAAAAAGACCAGATTTCTAAGCAAAAGAGCATAAACCCTAGGCAGTAAAATAATACATACTGAGCTGGAGCAATAGTAAAGATATAGGGCACTCGCCTTGCTTGTACTCAGCGGGCACAGATGTGGGTCTCAGTAGCCCGTGTTGTATAGGAGCTCTTCAGAACATATCCGTAAACACAGAGCCAGGACTAATCCCCAAGAACTGCAGGGAGGAGTTCCAAAATAAACAAAAAAATAGAAAAATTGAAATAAAAACCTGAAATGAAACAGATTCTAGATCATTCACCTATGAGAATAACTATACTCTGTGTTCCAGTACAGAACACCAGTTCAATTGAATTTAGCAAGGAAATCTTCACCCTATTTTAATGCAACAATAGTCTAAAGGAAGTTTTTACATAATTAATAGTTACTTGGCCTTGAATAATTGGGACCATGAGCTAATACAGCCAAAGCCTCGGCCGGTGTTTAATTAAACTAGTTCTCCTAAGTTCTACTACAACAGACTCAGTATCTCTAGGTCTTTACCCAGTACCCTAAACACACTTTCACCACAGTAAACAGTACCTGGAAATAAATGAAGAAATCACTGTAAATATATTATTCAAGTAAGTAAAAACAACAAACATAATTGTTATGACTACTGGTAAACTAAGAAAAACATTATGTTAATTAAACATACTGTGATTTATATAGTGCATTATATAACCATTGTAATTTCTCAGAAAATACAACAATTATAAAAGCCAAAATAAAAAGGTGAGAACATAATTTAAATAAAATTTCCTGCTTTGGGTGTTATTAGTATATCAAAATAAATGTTAAAGATATTACATTTTATGCTACATAAGGAAAAATGACAAAAAGTAACTATTTTTATTTAAAAATTAAGAACAATAGTGCTGTAAAAAGCACACACCTTTTATAGTGCTCTATTACAATTTAAAGCAACTAGTCACAATTTTTCTACTTATAATAAATTATTAATAATCTTTGCCAATTTTTGCTAAGAATAAAATATTATAAACAGAGACTTCAGTTGTGCTTTGATTAAAAATTGAGAATCTAGTGTATAAAAAGTATAAACTTCTACATAATGCATCTGTTTTCAGATTATTCTGTTGTTATGTTTTAGAGTATCATATACTTCATGATGACTAAAATAAACAGGTTTTCCTAAACTGTAAAAAAGCAAGAATGCTTGTTTCTTATTTCATTTTTTATTATATTCTTCCATATGGGAATATATGTAAAAATATACAATTTTAAGCAGACTAACTCTATACTCTCATTCATGATGCAAGCTTCCCAATGGAGTCAATAAGGTGACACTTTACTGTAATATTTAAATTTTAATTGGTGGAGCCAAAACTTAAAGACGGGTTTTAGAAAATAGTGTTAGCTAGAACCTGGGCCATTAAACAGATTCTTATTATTGTGCTTAACATGCACATACACAAACTAGAATTAGGAATAAAATTTCATATGTGAAAATAGGCAATTGTGAACAACAAACAGGATAAAAAATTATATAGTCTGAAAAGCCTCTGAATTGGGAGTATGTCTACTAGCTAGATGCCTAATTCACTGATAACTGCCCAAGTTTTAAACAATTCATACTGTCTGAAACTGATAAGTACTGACTAATACCATGTTTATAGTTGTAAGGATGTCTATTAAATTAAGTAAATCTAGAAAAATCACAGAAGCAAAAAAAAAAAGAACATATAGCAATGCAAATTCACCCTTTTGTAGAGAAGTATATAATGCATAACAAAAAATAAGATTGCTGAAATCAATTCATTTGAAAAGCTAACTTCACAATTATGCTACTTCATGCTTAGGTAATGTTATTTCTATAACCCATGTTTTACTTACTAATGGATATTAATTCAGAGCAGAGTGTTTGAGAAAAGTGTTTGAGAAATATCACTGATAATTCTTGGCATCCTGAAGAACAATTGGTTTTGCCAAGTAGAGTAAAAGATTCAGGGATATCTGCCTTTACTACAACTGAAGACGATGCCTTTTCATAGGCATGTTCGGTACAAGTCCATTGTATCCATTCTATAATATACTCAACTTTTCTTTGAAAAGTGTCTGAAAATGATTCTACTGCTATTTCTGAAAATTTCTCATAAACATAGTTTTGTTTACTATGACAACTTGGTTGTACTCTTCAAGAGCTTGTTTTTGGTGTTGTAGATTTTCAGCCCTTCCTTTCTAGACTAGCATATTATTTTTGTAACCATGATAAAATATGAAAGAGCAAAGGAGACTCTGTATTTTTAAATCTTACATCTGATGCTAGGCTATGTGACTAGGACACAGTCAACACTGAGTAAATAACTTACAGAAAGAAATCTGATTGGTGGAAATCCTGCTTTTCTATAGGTGGAAACTGCACTTGGGCACGGGGCAGTCTCCAAGGAATCAAGACCCCAATGAGTAGAAATCCTGCATCGGAAATCTAAGACTTAGAACAAGCCTGGTCAAGTCTTTTGTGACTACACCTTCACTCTCCCGACTCTACTTTCAGACTTATTCATTTCAAAGAACGAAGACAATGTATGAATCTGTCTTTTGAGACCACATTTGGTAGTGTACTAGGCTATTCCTTGCTCTATGCTGAAATGTAATTCTGGCAATGCTGTGTATGAAACTGAGATGCTAAACCCATTAAATTCATAGGTATACTCAAGTCCATGTTGAAAACACTGTGGCATCCTCAGGAAGGGGTTCACCAAATCTCGCCCTGCCCAAACCCAGGCAGCTGCAGTTACGGACCAATTCTCTGCCATATAAATGGCCCATTCTCACTTTTTCATGGCTGATCTTCAAAGTGACACGAAGCCTATGAAACTTCCAGCTACAGCGTTGCTCAAACTAAAATTACTGGGGTCTTACTGGAGTGGGATGGGCAGCCTCCCCTGGCCCCTCCCATAACCCTCGTGGTCCCAGCAGCCAGACCTGTATCACACAGCCTCTGCTTTATAAACAGCCCCCTCTTCACACCTTCACAGCTCGATCAGAGTTGCCAAGCAGATGAAACTCTGGCATACGCCAATCCTGTGCTGAAACTCTCTGACCCTCTTAGAGAGAATGTGGGCTGACTACCCACCGTGCTGACTCCTTAGCAGCTTCGCTTCCTACACCACAGCCTGGGACACATGTAACCCCGCCCAGCTTCACAGTTTCAAAATAATCTGAAAACACGACAAACTAGTGCCTGAGCAATAGTACAATGAGTAGGTTTGCCTTGAATGTGGCCCATCTGAGTTTGATCCTTGGCAGCCCAGGCGTTCCAGGTGCTTCCAGGAGTAATTCCTAAGGGCAGAACCTGGAGTAGCCTCTGAGCACGGTCAGCTGTGACCCCAAAAGCCAAAAACAAAGAAAAAGTTGAATAAATCCCTGTTCTCCGCTCCTTGAGGGAATAGTAGCAATGAATCCGCCCAGCTCAATAAACAAAAATGGTAACACGGGAGGCTCAATTAGCAACAAACAGCCCAGGAAATTCTCAATGACTAATAATAACATTTTAAGATATAACAATTTCTACAAATTTTCTTTTACTGAAACATGCTTTGATAATGCCATTTTCTATTTTGTTGTGATGAGCAATAAAAATTAAATTATGTAGTGCCGGTAAGGGGATTTTCTAGGTGGTTGTGGTGGGGGTGGTGAAACTGGAGCAATGGTAGAGGGAAGGGCACAATGGTGATGGGATTGGTGCTGTAGCACTGAATGACCAATAAAACAATTGAACACAATAGAACACAGTAAAACTGTCATGTGAATATTAGCGCTTAAATAAAGTTAAAAAGTATTTTAATTTCAGAGAGAAACTTCACAGTACTAATATGTAAACATGGATTACAGAAGGAATAAAGAATAAAGATAACATATTGATATAAAACATTTTGAGTCTAGCATTTCTGCTTAATCTGCTAAAACTTTATCTCGACTCAGGTGAAAAAAAGATGAAAATCATTATTCCCTTTTAAACATTTCTAGACTATCACAGAAATTTTTTCTTATAAACCAAGTTTCATAGATCATATATTTAATATATATGATATATATGATATATACATAATATATGCATGAATGTATATGATATACAAAAATATAGCATACATTTATATAGAAATGTTAATGCAAGTTTAATATATTTAAATAATCATTTCTATAATACAATATAAAATAAGATATATGGGCTGGGAGATAGAAACCATGATATGGCGTTTACTTTGCAATTGGATGACCCTGTGTAGTTCCAATCATGCACACATGATTTACTGAGCAGACAAGTGTTATCTCTCAGCCAAGAGTCAGGAATAAACCGGAGAACCCCTTTTATATTCACCAAACCAATCATACTATTTATAACTAAAAGATGGGGATGTGTGGTAAAATTTATAGTGATGTAGCATGTATGGGTCAAAATCAAACTCATTGAAATTTATGTTGGCTCATTTACAAAATATGTCCTAACATATAAGTTCTTCTTATAAATTGAAAACTATTTCCAAGTACTGGAGGGGTTTTACAAATACATTATTCATGAACTATTCTTAATAACTTCTCTTTTTCTCCCCATAAGACAGAGTAACATTGTCATCCGTAATGACCTTTCTCTGACCATATACTGTTTCCAACAAAATTGCTATGAATTTTGACATATAAACAAACCTCTTGCATGTTTGTAAGTTGTCTTTATAATTTGAGAGGGGAAACATTGGTAGTGCTTAGAGAGACTCTTAATGGCTTGGTTGGGCATATGCAGCTCAGAATTTGGGCCTTTGTCACACAATGTCATACCTATTGCCTGTGCAGCCCAAACAAGGCAAATGCCTTAACTTTTGTACAATTTCTACACCTGTCTTACTGTATTTTGTACTGAATAGAAATTATGTATTTACGTCTATTAAAATTTTTGAAAATTGCAGCAGCAATGCATACAGGTACTTTGGTATATATGCCTGTGGATGTGTATGTTCATGGTCAAATGTATGACAGGCCTAGCTAGCTTGGGAGCTTTGCTGTTTTATCCACTCATAGCTTAATCTATTTACATGTTCTTAGGGTTCATACTAGTGAGATCTCTTTTCTGTGTAAACACTGATGAAGGGTATGGCAGTTACAGAAGTCACCTTGACTCTGAATGAGAAACTTCTGACTTATTATTATATATTTAATATGACTTCTATGTTATCTAGATCGGGCATAGATCCTCTCTATACCCACTAGTATCAGCATGGGACAGTTAGAATTTACCAGGAGATTGCCACCCTGGCTATGTTGAGACTGAGTTTTTATCCCTTCCCTGGTGGCCTCAGAGGTAGGAGGGAACTTCAGTTCTGATACTGTTAGGGACCCCAACGACTCCCCAACAGTCAAGTTTCCCTGCATTCATTCACATATTAGCACAGTAAAATACTGAGATTTCACTAGTTGTGGGGGCTCACTCTAGCTACTAAATCATGCCAAATATCAAATAGCAGAGCAAAATTTGGGGAAAAATATGATTAGGAAAAGGTAATGACAAAAGTCCGTGATTCCATAAAATCATAATTAAATAGGTCATGAGTGAGAAGGACCCTATAGATCTTGATTGATCACAAAACATTATTTCAGTTTTAAAACTATTTAATTAAAATAAGTACTTTCATTACATATCACCAAGTGTTCCATATAAATAGCACATATGGTGCATGTAAATCAAATCACTCTCTTCTTGATCACTTGATCACTTGAATCCGTTATTCATCGATTTGCTCCAGTGGGCCCCAGTAACATTTCCATTGGACCCTATCACGTGCCAATGTAGCCCAATGGCATCTGGTTGATTCAGAAATATGAAGAGCCTCAAACCGTTCCTTCAGGGTCTTGACAAGGAAGTCTGACCATCTTGTAGGTGGGCGGCCATGTCCTTTTTGACATCCCGTGGGATCCAGTCGGTAATGGCTCTGGTCCAGCGGTTGTCTCCAAATCGCATTACATGTCCGGCCCATCTGATTTTCGATGCCTTGGCAAACGACACAGCGTCTCTGATTCTGGAATAGCGACGGAGGTCAGAACTCCGGATTCCTTCTCTCACTTGAGTGAGGCGTGATTCCAAATCGCTCTCTAAATTAACAAAAAAGAGATTTATTCCAAATTTTAAATAGTGAAAAATTCATTTTCAAACTATCATTGAAACTATTTGTCACATATTATGAATGCATGCTTGACATTTTAGTTAAACTCATAAGTATTCTATATATTTTGTCTGATATTCTTCAATTCCTTCGGGTGTACTAAATGGGAAAACATACAGATTCTCCCATTCAAACAGAAACAAATGCTTACTATAGAAAACAAATCTTATGTTGTTTGGGTTATAGAAAGGCAATTATAGGAAATGGCCAGGGGGAGAGTACAAGTTTCTGGAGCGCTTGCTCCTCCAGATATTGACAGGTATTGTCTGCTCCCCCAAATGAGTCGCGTAGCCTGTCAAGTCCTGCCAAATATGGCCCTAAACAAAACATAAAATAATAAAGAGAAAAATTACTTCCATGCATGCAATGGAACATTGTATGCAGCGATTGTCATTTTGAAAAATGAAATGTATTCAACTATTAAAATACTTTCCCTTTATTTGTCTATGAGAGAATTATATCTGAAACATAATCAATTGTCACATCTGTTATTAATTTTATCTTTTTAGTGACTTAAAACATGATGTTAACTAATACAAAGATGATCACTCTCAATTAATACCAAAAATATGATTTTGCATTTATGCTCATTCTAAAGCTTTTGATTTTTTCACTATTGATTATGTGGGCTTGTAGAAAATGGCTTTAACTGTGCCAAAGAAAGTTCCTTCAGCCACCATTTTATTAATAGCACTTTTATTAATAGCATTTTATTAATAGAGGAGTCCACCCAAAAGAAGGAGAAGGGGAAGGGGCTAGTGCCTCAAATCAGTCCCCTTATATACACCAAAGTAATCCTAATTGTTGACAGGGAGGGTCCTGTCAACAAAGAACCCTATACAGCTTCTAGAGAGTAGAAGAGTGAAGAAGGGTGGTGCTTCACCCTATTACAGGTATAAACAAAGGATTACGCCAAGGACTACTCCCTTCTTCCAGATTATCTCTTATGTAAAACACCGGAGCCAGAGAGAGGGGACTGATATAAAGTAATGCATCTTAATTTCATGGACTTCATGTAATCTAAATGGTACCCATAAGGTCCTTCTTATTTATTATCTACACCAGGGTGATTCTGAGTATCTTGTTATCCATATACTTTGAAAGGGTCACACTCACCTGCGTGAGGGCAAACTGTGTGATCCTTCCAATAATCTTAAACAATAGTCTCAACGTAGCCAGTGTGGCAGTCTCCTGGTATATTCTAACTGTCCCACACTGGGTGCACTTGGTATAAAGAGGAGCTGTGCCCAATCTAGAAAACATAGAAGTCTTAGTAGATGTAAAATAAGTCAAAAGTTATTCAGAGTCAAGGTGACTCTGCAACTGCCACACCCTCTATCAGTGTTTACATAGAAGAGAGATGTCCTTAGAATGAACCTTGGCTTAAGAACATGTAAATAGATTAAGTTTTGATTGGGTAAAAAAGCAAAGCTCCCAAGCTAGCTAAGCCTGTCATCCAACAGTTTTATATGAAAGAAATACTCAGCAGTAAAATTTTTTGTATTATAAGATAAACGGTTACCTAGTTTATAAGTAACAGTCAATTATTTTTCATTGTGACTACGGTATGATTTTGAATATCCTCATGCAATGGATGTTTGGTTCTATATTTTAGATACTATTTCTAACTCCTACTATTTGTTGTGTGCATGTATTGGAGAATGGGAGGGCATTAGTCACACAGGACAGTGCTCAGGCTCTGAGGTCAATGCTCAAATGCCATCCGTAGGAATCCTGGAAGACCATCTGCTTGGATCAGATATGGACAGTCAATTTTGTGCAAGATAAGCATCTTAGCTGACATGTCTTCTCCCTGACACTTTGTTGGATGACAGGCATAGCTAACATGGGAGCTTTTTGTTTTATCCACTCACAGCTTAATCTATTTAAATGTTCTTAAGACAAGGTTCAGCTAATGAGATCTCTCTTCTATGTAAACACTGATGGAGGGTGTGGCCCTTATAGAAGTCACCTTGACTCTGAATGAGTAACTTCTGACTTATTATAAGACTTCTATTTTATCTAGATTGGGCACAGCTCCTCTTTATACCCACTGCACCCAGCGTGTAGTAGTTAGAATTTACCAGGAGACTACCACCTTGGGTATGTTGAGATTATTGTTTAAGATTATAGGAAGGATCATACTAGTTTGTCCTCATGTAGGCAAATGTGACCCTTTGGGTACAGAGAACAAGACACTCAGAATCACCCTTGTGCCGATAATAAATAAGAAAGACCTTGTGGGTACCATCTAGATTATATGAAGACCATGAGATTAAGATGTATTACCTTATACCAGCCACCTTACCCAGGACCATTCTTTTCAGGACCTCTTTTCTTTTTCTTTTTTTTTTTTTTTTTTTTGCTTTTTTTGGGTCACACCCGGCAATGCTCAGGGGTTTCTCCAGGCTCTGTACTCAGGAATTACTCCTGGCAGTGCTCGGGTTACCATATGCTATGCGGGGATCGAACCCAGGCCAGCACGGGCAGGCCGTGTGCAAGGCAAAGGCCCTACACGCTGTGCTATTGCTCTGGCCCCAGGACCTCTTTTCTTAAGTCCTTTCTGTTTAGAGCTTTTCTCTTCAGGGCCTCTTTTCTATTTGTTTCTCTAAGTCCCTAATCCTATTTCCCTGCTTCAGTTTTAGCCTGTTTCCTCTATTTCTCTGTTACTCTGTGTCCCTAATCTATTTCTGTTCCTCTGCTGTTTGGTCTTGTTACCCTGTTGCCCTGTAGCCCTCTAGTCTTGGTGCTAGCCCTCAAGCATAGGCACCAGGCATGTGGCTCTGGTCCTGGCCCTCAGACCTAGGCAATAAGAGCAGCTTCTCCCTCCTAGTGCTGGCTATCCAGCCCAGGCACGAGGGCCCTATGGCCCAGGTGCTGGCCTTAAGCAGTAGCCACTGCTCTCTCCATCTGAAAGCCCCCAGATGCTCTCCTAGGGCCCCTATTTATAGTCTCAGGCCAGTTTCAGAATCCTGGAATCAATTGACTTAGTTTCCCAACTGACATTCCCCAACACTTACCGATAGAGCTCTGTCTAGTTTTTCATCAATGTATTGTAGGAATTACTCACTTTGAACATTTTAAACTGCACTGAAATAAATTCTGTTATTTTTTACTTCTGACTCTTCTGTATTGAAACATTTATTGTAGCCTAGCTGTTCATTTATCTGAAGGCTTATCATTAGATTCTCAAAGTCTACTTTTATTTCATTAACATTTAACATTTGATGGCCATGCTTTTAAGTATAATTTAAAGTAAACAAATGCACTGTTCCTCATTGTTTCTCATATTATTGTTCTTGAATATTTTTGAGTAGTTGTGAAGGTTTGAGAGTTGATACAAATTTTAGTCGTGTTTTTGTAAGTTCTCAGACAATGTCTTCATAAATTTGATTGTTAATCCTGCCAAATCATGTACAAAAAATCTTTTTTTCCTCATTTTTGGTGTCTTATTTCTTTTCGATTATGCATGCCTTTTCAACATGCCAATCTTTCACATCCTTTGCTTAGTTGATTATAGAAGATGTATCATGCATTCACCAACAACAGACCACCAAAAACAAAACTCACCAGCAACAATAACAAAAATCCCATATGTAAAGTGGGATGGGGGAGAGATGAGAGAAAACTTTCTTGAAGAAAATTTGGTAAGCATTAAAGGTTTTCATCATCCCTTGATATCAGGGAAATAAAATCAGCAGAAAAATGAGGAAATATCATACCAGTGAAAAAGAGCATATATCAAAAATCTGGAAATATCCAGTGTCAGGGACATGTGGTATAATAGGTTTCGTTTATTCACTCTTGGAAGACATATTGAGTGCTCTACCAAAAAAGTATAAATTTTCAGGGCCAGAGCAATAGCCCAGTGGGTAAGGCGTTTGCCTTGCACGCGGCCGGTCTGTGCCGGCCCGGGTTCAATCCCCGACATCCCATATGGCCCCCCGAGCACCACCGGAGTAATTCCTGAGTGCAGAGCCAGGAGTAACCCCTGAGCATCGCCGGGTGTAACCCAAAAAGCAAAAAAAAAAAAAAGGTCATAAGTAATAAACAAGTATTATTCTTGAACCTGCCATTTTGGTGGGATGTGGGAGGGGAGGGAATTGGGGACATGGGTGGTGGTTGAGGGGCACTGTTGGAAGGTGGGGTGCTGGAACACTGTGTGACAGAAACCCCCCAAGTGTGAACAACGTTGTAATTGTATATCTCACGGTGGTATAATAAAATGTTAAAAAAAAGAGAGGAAAAATTCTGCCTAGGGGAAAAAAACAGATAAATGAACATGTGACAAACAAAAAAAAGTATATATTTTCTCAAAAAAATGTAGAAGAATTCCCATATCACCCAGAATTCCACTTCATTGCACTTACTCCCTAAATATGAAACCACTGATTTAAAAAGACCCATGCAATTTTATGCATTTTGTAGTGTTTATTAAAATAACGAGGATACAGAAACAACTCAAATGACAAGTGAGAGAAAAAAGAAGCTGTGTTATAAATACAAAATGGAATACTACTCCATTATAGTGAAAAATGAAACTTGGATTGGATCTTGCTGAATATGCTAGAACTAGAGTGCTTTAAAGTAAATGAAATAAGTCAAAAGGATAACAACAAATACCAAATGTCTTTACTCATCTGTGGTAGAGAGAAAACAAGGGAAAACAAGCATCTGGATGACAAACTGTTGTTGCTGGATTACAAATGTCAGGTTTCCAAGCCATAGAAGAGCTAGGAATAGGGCAGGAGGGGCTTGGAGGGCTTTATATAGTGAGACTAGTGAGTGCAATAGGATCTTTGGTGGTGCTGGAATGCAATGATATAATATACTGGTATCACAAATGTTTACCCTATTGTAACCATGTTATTTAAAGTATAACCTGGAAGTGGATTATAAAAGAAAAAAGTTTAATTTAAGTTATTTTCACATTTTTTCACATCACTGCATCACATGAAATTTCACTACTTAACATGGATTTTTAGCTTCTTAACTATATAGGTGAATTGGAATAACTCTCAATGTGTTTCTAAAAATTAAAATTTAAAAATTAAAAAGTGTTAATTTTCCATTTTACATTCTAGAGTTTGTGTACATATTGTCAAAGGCAAAGTATCTCATTGTCAACAGTGATTTTGTTTTTTGGTATAACAGTCTGGTCTGATCCTACATCCCATAGGCCTGGAAATAGCCCGGACTGTTTAAAGATATATGTCAGCCCAATAACAGTTCTCAGGGAAAAACTAAACATTGTGATTAATGATGGTATTTTGTAATTCCAGATCAAAATCCATGTTTCAGAGTCTGTTCTGTCATTTGTTTATGTATTTGATTTCTATGTAATTCAACAGCATCGTTTGATGACAATATCATGGTTGATGCTAATTTTGACAATATCCTTTAGAAGTTAAAATATGTCAGAGTAAAATGTAACAAGCAAACTGTACCTGTGTTACAAGCTACTTCGGACTCCCTGGAACTAAGATATGCTATGCCCATGTGGTTTTCCTGTGGAGAGAGAAAGGTGTTCTACCTCTCCTGCAGAAAGAAGATATCTCTTTCTTCTGTTTCTGCACATCTAGGTTGCGAACCAGCTTTTATAAGGGATCAGCAGTCAAGCTTTATTGCTGATGCTGCATTCTCATGTTTTGGGGAATATCCTTGAAATTCACTAACACTGTTTTGGGTCCTGTGATGATTATTTTGCAATTGAAGCATGATTTACTACTACAGTTAATGAGCCAGTAATCTATAATTTTTTATAATATATTACATGTGAACATTTTACTCTTCTGGGTGCTCCTGTCTTCATATTCCTTTAAACATTCATGAACATTACTCACAGATGCAGTCTCATTATATATTTCATCACTTTGGTGTTTACCACAAGCTTTTTTTGGTTATGAACAGAAATGTATTTAGTCTGGGGCTAAAGGTTGCTTCACGCTACAGGAAAACTACTCAGAATGCTAGACAATTTGATCACCTACAAATGTAACATTTTTCACTTCAGCAATTCTAAAGATACTTTCTATTTAGTTCACTGAGGCCTAGAGATTTTTCTGCTATTTCTTTCCAGTAAATCTCACTTTAAATTCAAGTATCTTCCTTATGCATACACTCTTATGTACTGTCTTTGAAAAATTCTGGTTTTGGTCTCTGTCTCTCGCAGTCTTTGCTCAGAGATTACTCCTGGCTGGATTTACAGGTCCATATGCAATGTTGGGGATTGAACCAGACCAGTCATATGCAAGTCAGGTACATTAATCCCTGAACAGTGTCTTCAACCATCAACTAATATCTTAGCACTATGTTTTCACAAAGACATTCATGGCCCACCAATTATTTGTGTAGCCTAGTAAGTTTTCTGTATATTACCTGAAGCATGATTCTAATTAGTATGTATGAAATAATCAAAACTAGTTTTAGCTATTTGACCCTTTTACCTGTTCACCCTACACACACACATGCATGTGTGCACACCACACACACACACACACACACACACACACATGGATATTCTGGGGTTGGGGATAAAAAAGTAAAACCAGTTTCCTAAGTGACTTGGAGTTTTAAAAATATGACAGATCCCTATACTTAATGTTAAAATGTAAAGTGGGCTCCTGTGGATAGCATAAGAAGCCTGACAATAGATTATACAATATTGGTCCTTACTAATAGTAAGGACTACTGAGAAATAAACTTGTTCACAATTTACAGTCACCTTTCTACTTAGCTCTATACTAAAAACACATGCTGGTGACACTTCCCATCATATTCTGCATACAATATGTGTGTGATTGTGTATCGTAAAATTATGTCCCTAAACTGGTACATACACCCTTTGCCATCATTCATGTATTATCCTGGAAGAATACTATGTATAGCCAGTTATTACTACCAATACAGCCTAGGCCCTCACTTCCTCCCTGAAATATGTGCTACAGTTTCTGCTCACGAGATATGCTTTCCACCTTCAAGTTCTTTACTTGACAGTACATATCCTCATTTCTATTTAGTTGTTGCTATGATTTTTAGATGAAAATAGCATTTAATTTTGGGGAAAATAATATATGTGATTGTTGCTGAATAAATAACTACTGAATCAATAAGTGAGTAAGTCTATACAATCAGAGATTAAAGCAATTTATAGGAATCACAGTATGCAAACATATTATATGAATATTCTTTAATGAGCAAGAAATTATCCCTAAATTTAATGTGATTATCATTTTCCTCACAGAAAAGAGATTGCGAAGAGCTGACCTCTGGACTTGAAAGTGATTGCCATAAAATATTCTCTATATACAACATACTAGGTTTTATCAATAATATCAGGAGTATATTTTGTTGCAATGTTGTGTGTGTGTACAGAAAAAAAGTCAAAGGTAAGAACAATAAGAAAAGTAAAATTATACCTGTTCAGAAGGTTGGTTAATTCCTTAGAACTCTGTACTGGAAAGAAAAAAAAAGATGAAAACTACCAGTGGGCCTCTCAGCATGTCAGACCATTGGGTTGCTTCCAAAGCAATTAATTCTCAGTGGGGTGCAAGCAAATTCATTAAAATAGAGGATTGTATTGCCTCTAAGGATTTGTGGTAAGGTTCAGATCTTTTAGAAGAGTAACAGCTAAATGAGCAAGAAAAGTCAATTTTAACTTTTTCAGTTGCTCAGTTATATTCAGGTTGATTCAGGGTAAGATATAATTATAGTAAAGGGTAACAAATGTTTTTTATCCTTCACCTGAGTAAGCTTACTGTAGCCTAAAAGCATATTGTACCAATCTTTTATTTGTTTCATGCCATGGACTAAATCACAAACAAATTGTTTAGATTCATGTCTTTTTAAAAAGAAAAAAGTTTAATGCAGGAAATGAGTTTATCCTAAATAGTTTCTTAACCCTGGAATGTTTGTAGTTAGCTCTGGGCAGAGAGTGAGTTACAGGGCAGATCCTTTCTGGAGACTATAGAAGAGAATTTGTTGTGAAGCTTCTGGAAGTCTTCATCTATATCCCCTATAGAGACCCCTTTCTTCCATATTTAAACCTTTGGTAGTTGCATTATCCTTTGACAATAGTTTGAAAGGCTCGTTGATTTTTAAGGACTCATGGGTTGGATTACTGTCTAATCCAGGATAATCTATATCAAAATTAATTTTAATGATACCTGCCATTTTGACATGTAAAAACATTTGCAGATCACAGAGATTAGAATGTAAAATGTGCCTGAATACCATTGGGTGAACTATTTTTTATTTTATTTTTTTATCTTTTTTAATTTTTTTTATTTGTAAGTATTTTATTATACCACCGTGAGATATACAATTGCAAACATGTAATTGGGCCTTGGTGATACAGTGTTCCAGCACCCATCCCTCCACCAGTGCCCATCTCCCATCACCAATGTCCCCGGTTCCCTCTCCCTCCCCAGCCCGCCTCCAGGTTCTTTATTCCTTTCCCTTTCTCTCTATCTCTTTCTCTTTACCTTCCCTTCCAGATTGCGGATTACAGATGTGCATACAATTAATATACACATGCAATATAAAGAATCCAAAGAAAGCAATGAAAATCCAAAGAGAAGCAATTTATGGGCTCAGAGTACAATTAGAGTTTACTAGTAGGGAAGAGGGAGGTGTGAAGGAGAAAGAGGACCTAAAGGACTTTTGTGGAGAAATGCAAGTGCATGATTGTGGGCCTGTTGTGATAAAATCTTTTGAGAAGACTGGTACATATTCCTCTAATATAAAGGTTCATGTAATAATATGTTATCTCAATTTTTAAATAATAACAAATGAATAAAACAACTTAATAATTATGTATTCTTTGTATACACATATGTATGTGTGTATATATGTATGTATGTATGTATGTATACAAAACATATAACTTTGGTTCTAAATAAAATTACTGCTCATCTGTTCATGACGTTGTGCCTGGTTAATAAGTGCATTTGCAGGTGGATTATACAGACTTTCTCTTATGATTCTAGGGGAAGATCTGTTAACTTTGATATCACTTTAACATGATCTACCATTTGATTGTAGCAGGCCTACTCTCATCCTTGGGGGCTCAAGATGAATTTGCTCTTGCTCTGTGTCTAGAGAATTAGCACCTTATCCTTCTTTCATGATTCAACTCTCCCTCCTAGGCACCGTGTGTCAAATGCAGCTGCCCTTTATTGTCCAGAGTGATAACTTCCTTTTCAAAGGATTTTTGTCCATTGAAGTATCTGACTCCTTTCTGGAGTCTTTGTCTTTCAAAGCAGCATACAAGAGGAGTTTTTGTTCTGTATTTCATGATTTCAGTAGAAATCCCACCTCATCCTTACTCAATTGACTAAATGCCATTTTGTGAATATAATGAGAAAACGCTAAACATATTTTGAGTCTCAATAGTCTTAGAATATAAACTGATCTATCACAGGAATCAACATTTTCAAACTTTGAAAATCGTGATTACTGGTATAGATTCCATCTATTTTTTCATGGATGCATGTTTTGTTGATACCACTTCAGAGTCATTTTCCTCTAAGTTTAGTTTGTGATTTTTCCAGTATCTATCAGCAGGGAATTGATAAATACTTGATGCTACTGTGCATCACAATATCTGACTTAAGTTGTCACTTATGGTTCCAGATACACTGCCGTTTAATTGCTTTCAATTATCTTAGCCAGTGTCCACCCAAGCAAAATGAAACAGTGAATCAAGCAATTGTCTTGTGAATGTGATCGATATAGAATGTCAATACAGATAATTAAAGTGCCCCCAACTCACATTTTCCTTGCTAAGAACCTTTCTTTTCACAAGAATTGTTGAGATAATTGCTTCACATGTCCGTTTTACTTTTGCATCACAGACACAGGTGTGTAACTCTTCTAATGGGTCATGGAAACATCGAATGGTCAGGGAGATGTACCACCACCGAGTTCATTCCTTATTAGTGCTTTTAGATAAATAATGCTGACTGCTGATGGAATGCAGAAAGGAATGTGTCTCAATATGACAGGTCTGGTGATAGTTTCAAGTTAAATTCTCAAGAAAAAGCTGGTGCATAGATATCCAACCCATTTTTCATTCTTCAAAGTACCAGGTATTTTCCCAGGTGAAAAGTACCCTCTCTGTAACATAATTATGTCTTCTCTCTCATCATAGAGAATGACTGTAAACAAATGCAATTGTCTTATTCTAAATGATTTGTATAAAAGGCATATTAGCTAAGTAATTTGGTCACTCCTCTGTATCACCAATCTATGAAGGCTCAATATGAATATGTAAGAAATATAAATATGCACATATATTTATATACGTCCAATATGCATATATGTTGTGTAATATGTGCATGTGTATTCTTTGTTTCCATTTTACCTGTCTGAAGTTGATCTAATTCTTAGACAAAAAAGAAACCATTTGAAGGAAATGTGTCATCCTCTATTACATGTGGCAAATTTCTTTGCATCATTCTGCTTAGCCCATGGTAAGGCCTTTAGGATTCCTAAAAGGGTTCTGACTTTTATTTTTATGAATTGTCATGTGTTCATTATTTCTTGATGCTCCAAAATTGGCAATACTCATGAAAGGAAAGGTATGACTAGTAAAGGATTAACTTGAATTGTGCAAGTAGCAAACAGAAACAGTTTTAACCTCCTGTAAATACTGCTTTGAACATGACAATAGACACTTATCATGTTGTACCTCTGCTAAGAAATGAAATCAGTCTCATTAAGGAAAGACATTCTTTCTTTTAAAACAAGTAATCACTTTAATTATTGAATTAAGCTTTTGGACATAACATAAACATGCTAGAATTCATTGTAAGTGCTTTAACTTTATTGTTTCAAATAACTATTTTAAACCTTTGGCTGTCTCTGTACTTTCTTAAGGATCACCTACATATGTGGTAATTTTTCTCGATTGTGTGATAAGACATTAATATTCCCAATAGTGGTCTACTTAAGAATCTATGTTACATGGTGTGTTGTAGACAACTCTGAACTGAAGTTTGAAAAGACTAAGTAAAACATTATAATAAATAGACTGAACATATGCATTGGCTCTTGGGTACCCTATGTCTACAGCCCTCTGTCTCCACTTGTCAGCCCTGGGTTTGTATTATAAATGAGAGGTTGTTTCTTTCTTTCCAGTATGCCATTTACATGTCCCTATGCTAGTATGAAGGGTTTTTGTGTGAACACAGAGATTTAGTTATGGCTGTGCATTTGTGATATAGGAGTTAGTTTATTTTGAATTTGTTGCTCCTGTACATCCATCAAATTTCCTAATTTATAACCTCACTTGCCCATAGATTGAGTATAATTCTTCCAACCCCCTAAAAAGAGGGTCCAATTATGGGACAAAATGTACCCAGGATAAGTTGAGAGTAAGCTACTTTGGTCTCAATATGGGGATAATTAAATATCCTAGGCAATATTATAAACTAAAATTAAAGTTATGGTATAAACCCTGTCATGGCTCAAAGATAAGAAACTAACTGAAAAAGAACCCTGTGGGGATTAGGAATAAAGCCAACTGGTGAGAGGAATGTAATCTGGAATAAATGGTGAGATGTTCTCAGAAATGGCCACACTATAAATTTAATCCTGGGTTTGGATAAATATCTGTCTCTTTTCCTGTGTTTATACAAAATGATTAGAAATACTATTAAGAAAATTGTTTACCAGCTAAGGAAAGGAGAAAACAATACGGCAGGTCTTCACCCTTGTCTTAAGAGGGCCTATAGCCCTAGAAGAAAATCCATGTCTGGGGGAAGTCCCTGGAAGGAAAAGTCTTGTCTCATCTCACTGTCCTGGGACTTAAATCCATTACCTCTTATAGCTCCCTTCCCCCCAACCTTCTGTAAAATATATATCTCTAGCAGACTTGACTTATTGTGGTCTGCTTGTGGAGTTAGGTGGAGTGAGGAGTGAGTGGAGAGAGATCATAAAGCTTTAGGTTTTCTAGAGCCTGTGATCTTGTTCCTTTTTCCATTGGTAGGAAGAGACAGTTGTCAACCATGAACACAGCCAGATAACTTGCCAAACCCCAATATTTGTTGGGGACCCCACTAAGCTCCAACATTGAAATTTTTTAAAAACTTTACATAACTATTCTAATATTTTGGAATCATATTTGTTTGCTGATGGACCCTCCCCCATCTAACACTGTGTTTCTATGCAAAGTCTATATTTGGAGATGTATATACTGGCTTTTACACTGGTGAACATTAACAGCTAACTTATACAAAAATTAAGAACACGTGTAAAGATTTTCCTCTTAAAATACCAATGGACTACACATTAGGGATGTACTCTTGGAAAAATGTTCATTTAAAACGAATTCAAGCACCAATAACAGATTTAGTTATCAAACCTTCTCAAACCCTGGATATATTTCTCTTGTAGCCAATTAGACAACTGTTAAGGAAGAAAAAAGAAGAGTTTACAAAAATAAATGCAAATCTTTGAACTTTTAAAACACAAATTCCCTATCTTAATTTTTTATGCTTTTCTGTAAATTCCTTTCTTATACCCTGAAGTCCTAAGTTTACATTTTATTTCCACTCAAACAAATGAACACACCCAATGATTAAAAAATGCACATTTTAAAGGACTGCCTAATTCATCCATAAAGTGATTTGTTTTTTCATCTTACCATTTAATTTGCAAAAATTATTCCCAGATACTTCCTTCAATGTGTAGTTTATTTTTCCTACATACACAGTCCGAATTGGATTTCTTGTAAAAATAATGACTTTAAGAATGCATGTAACACTAGGGAATGGCCAGGCCAGCATAGGCTGAATCTCTCCAGTCATAAACATAAATGCTGTCTTTATTGACTGCTTTAAACAGGAGTCACTTTGCATGCAAACAAAGCTTTACCAAAGAAATCATTAAACAAAAGAGCATTTTATTGTTCCAATTCTGTGTTTTATTACTGTCAAATAACTGCTGAATGATGAAATGCAGGAAAGAAAATGTTCTATCATTCGCTGTTGTCTTTTTAAAAAGCTAGTGGCGATTTATATTTAACAAAGTTTCATTTGTTGTTATACAATAATTCCAAAAAAATGTTTTCTTGGTCAAACTCTGTGTGGTTTGCTGCAGTAAGTAACCAACTGTGTTTTTGAAGAAAGCAGCCTATTAAAAATAATTATGGGTCTAAGCAGCCTACATACTCTGAATATCAGAGTATGCTTATTTGCCAGTCTAGGAAAAGCCCAGAGACCAGCTGGGCAGGATTACCAACTTTAACAAAAGTAAGTGGTATGTTCAAGATTACAAAGTGTGGGGGAAAAGACATATTGGGATTTTCACCAGTTAACTAATGTAAAATCTTAAAATTGCAGTCTGTAAAAAAGGCCAAAGGCTTTATAAAATGGAATTTTAATGATACAACATTCTGCCAAATATTTGTATTGTATCTCTAAGGGAAAGTGTACTGTACAATAATTTATTTTTATGAGAAAAATTTCCTACACTGAGTGGATTTTAGGATGGGAATAAAAATTGCTATAAATTAAGGTTTTTCTTAATTATTCTTGAATAGGCAGACTTAAGAAAGAAGGGACCAGAGAAATAGTGTGGTGTGTGGTGGGGATTGTTCTTGCATTTATTTTCAATCACGGTTTCAATTATGGGCTCCTGAAATGTACCAGTAGTGATTCTTGACTACAAAGCCAAGAGAAAGATCTGGGCACCACTGGGTGTGACCCACAAACTAAACAGAACATAAAGGATAAGCTACTAATGAAGAAATAACTCAGTCATTGTCATCATATTTTCTATACTTTTACAAAGTTTGGTACAAAAATCAGTTCTGAGATCAATTCACTATGTGAAATTTACAATTGAAAATGTACTTAGTAATTTTTTTTTAAATTTTGAGTTATTCTTTATTAACTAATACAATTTCAGCCTGTAATCATTTATAATATATAATATATATATACATACATATGTGTGTATATATATGTATGTCATATGTAATGTATATACTATATATGAGAGAGGTAGAAAACTCATTACTCATTATTAAATATTTGTTAATGTGTCATAGGGTAAACAATAAAAAAGGAAAACTCTCTTTTATTTGTTTTCTTAAATTTAGCTTTATTGAATGACTACTGACTACAAAGTTACAAAATATTTATGATTGAGTGGCAGGTGAAAGTGTTCCAACACCAATCTTTGATCAATATTAATTACTATCCACCAATGGCCCCATTTTCCCGACTGCTTCTCATTCTGCTTTTGTGGTGGGCACTTTTCCCTTTGACCATTGTCCTTTTATTTGATAGCCAAAAAGTAGAAGATGGTCTTTGAGTCATCAGAATGATATCAAAACATTTGGTCAAAAATAGCTCCCTCTTCACATCCAAGTCAATGGTTTCAAAAATAAAAACAGATATAAAATGGAATTTAATGAATCAGGTTGTGTAGGTGCTTGTCTTTAAATATTCAGAATTTTCATATATTGCTGATATGTAAAGTGCAGTCATATTAAAGTGCATGATTTCAGCCAGAACAATAGTATAGAAGGTAGGGTATTTACCTTGCACATGTCCAACTCGGGTTGGATGCCACATATCCCATATGGTTCCCCAAACATTGCCATGAAAATTCCTGAGTGCAAAGCCAGGAATTACCCCTGAGCATCTCCAGGTATGACACAAAATGCAAAAAAATAATAATCAAAATTAATAAAGTGTATAATTTGGATAATTTATTGTGAATTTTATTTTGTTTCTGATACACATGTAATGATTAATTATTTCTGTAGGTGGAGATTGGACCAATATTATCATGTGAGGGACTCTCCATTCGTGCCTGGAATGAAGGAGTAGAAAGTGAATAGGGGGTTGAAAATAGCAAGAATAATTGCAAGATTATTCTTTAACATTTACTCTGTTGTTATTGTGTAAAATATGGGTCAACACATACATTTCAGAAAAAGTCCAAGTGCATTTGTGGAAGTATTTTGTTAAAATGATGTAAAAAGTATAATCTAAATAAATTGATTACATTTTATAATAACTGAGATGGAAACTGAAAGCATTCAAGAAAGACGTTTCTTCTTTTTTGAAGCTTGAATAATGTATACACAATATTATATATTATATAGTGATAACATTCTGAGATACAGTTCATCTCAGAAGCCCCTCCTCTCTGCCCTGTAGAGGCATTTCCAAGACAGATCTTGGCTAAGCAACATTAACATCTCAAAGGGCCTAGGCGAGGTCCTGGGAGAAATTACCTGAGGGCATTTGATTCTGATGGCTTTCCGTTTGAGTGGGAGGTCTGGGTTGTAGAGATATAAAAAATAGCCTGCTTCCTCTCTCTGGGACCCTATCTATCCCCCTTTCAGCTGGCACCTTGTTTCTGTCTCCCTCTCTACAGGGCCTTAACACGTGGTGTCTGCCATCTTGGCCTACACATGGCCAGGGCCTAGCCAGGAACCCTAAGTTAGGAGTTTTCCCTATTGCTGATTTGTATGACAGAACCTGTGTTAAGTAAAAGCATTTTAAAACTTAGCTGGATTCTTGCATCTTTCTCTGTCCACCAGCTGCCGATACTCTGGGACAGAAAGGGGATCCCTGACCCTGCTCCCGGATTTTGTGTTGGGTACCACAGTGTTTTCCCGCATCTGGAGGTCCCACTGAGATATTGATGCACTTTTCCTGAAGCTGGGAGCAGAATTTAAACTCTCCTGGACTTTTGGTTTAAGGAAATGAAAGTCAGATTTATTGGTAGCATCTTTATTTAATTCAGTTGGAAAGTTGCTTTAGGCTCAATCTACAAATGCCACTCACATTCACGTGCACCATAGCTTTCCATGAAGGCAAAGTGGACTAAATTGTCTGCTTTTTATTTGTCTATGCTCTGTCCCTCATGGTTGGAGGTTTGCAGACAATTAAGTCATGTGATTGGATATTTATGACAAATGACTTCAGCCAAATAGATAGTTTTGGCAAATGAATTATGGTAAATGTTATGGCAAATGATGAATTGTTTTTACTTCAGTGCTTCTCCGTCATGGATATTCCCATTACTCATGATCAGCTTATACATGGGTATCATACCTATGTTGCCAGCTGATCACGAGGTGCCCGGGGAGGGAAGGTGGGTTCTAGCCCTGGCCCATCATACCAGTAGAGCCTCGGAAGAAGCCAGAGGAACCCCCCACACCATGAAAGCTGCCATTTTCCACATCTGGACTCCCCACCTCATCAGAGCTCCACCGGCAGAAGAGCTAATCACAAGTGTGGCTTGTGCACTCGTACAGTTCACCAATAAATGCACAAGATGAGAGGCGACTACAAGAGTATCCTACCCACTCAGCAGAGCCTGGCAAGCTACCTGTGTTGTATTTGATATGCCAAATACCAGTAACATTTATAGACTTAATTTCCATGACCTGATGGAATAGTTGAAGCTCTTTATGTTCCTGGAGCAAACAGATGCCCTTGGGCTACACTATCATGTGACAGGACGTATAGAGATGTTACTGGTCCCACTCAAGCAAATCGATGAACAATGGGAAGACAAGTGATACAAGTGAAGTGATAGTCATTACATCTAATATAAGGTATATATTATACTAAACCTCCAATAATCACCATCAACAGCATAAATATATATTTGTATATTGAATATGTAATTTATTTTATAATATTTCTCTTATAATATTCATATATATATAAATATATTTATATTGTTTATGAAGATTATGGGTGGGATGGTTTGGGCATTCTAGGCAGTGCTCAGGTGGTGCTCAGAGAACATATGGGAATATGTACAGAATGAATCCCAATAGGACTCAGCAGCATGTAAGTTGAGAGACTCAACTCCTGGGCATCTTTCCAGATCTTGTTGCTGTTTAGAATTTTTTGTTTGTGAGCATCATCCAACAATACTCAGATTATTCCTGGAAGTGCTCAGGGATCACTTCTGGCAGTGTTCAGAACATATGTGGTGCTTGCGATCAAACCTAGTCCAGTTGAATGTAACGCAAGTTCTTTACTCTCTGAACTATCTCTTTGACCCCAACTGTAGATGTTTAACAAGTGTTAAAATGAGCACTAAATTCCAAGGAGAAATATTACTTTTATTTTTCCAATTTTCTATTAAAATGTATATCCAAGGTACTTAATTCTACAGTCACTCACAACCCAGTTTGGGGTGTCTGTCTGATCTCTCTGAGAATTATGATTATTCACCCAAACTTTATCATATTTTCCAAATGATCATTTCCAGAAGTTTCAATCAGTTGAAGTTTAAATATTAAGCCATTAAATATAATTTATGTTCATGTGACTTTGATAATATGGCATGCAAGTCATTCTCCCATCATTTGGACATCTCTAATTTTAATGGTATTTTATTTTGTTCTATAGAAAAACGCTTTATTTTGATCCTACAATGTTTGAATTTATTCTCAATTAACTTCACAATTGAGTGTAATCACCAACATTACAACTAAACCAACTCTTCTGTTTCCCCTTTAAGGTTATGGCTCTTCATTTATTTTCCTTCTGGTTGGTTCACCCAATGGGGAAAGTGAGGTTTTAAATTTTCCTGTTTTAAATGTTGCTGATGCAGTCCTTGCCCATATTTATTTGTGGATGCTTTATTAAATTTTAATTTTTTATTTTGAAAAAAAATTGTCAAGTGTATTGATGTTGTCAATAATACATGCCATATTTATGTTTTGGCACCTTTTCTAAAAATTGTTTTCAGTTCTTGTGCCACTGTCTTATCTATATTTTTTTAGTGTAGAGTATAATATGCCTTAGCTGTGTGTTGATGTTTCTGTTTTTTTTTAGCTATTCCTTTCCAGTGTATATTTTTCTAAACGTTATCCTGAACCTGGGCTGATCCTTAGAAGCATCATTCATAAACATCCTGGGTTTTGCTTCCTGATGCATCTGGACAATTTCTGCCAATTTATTTATTGATCAATCAATCTGTGATATTTAGAAAATACTGATATAAAACAATTATTGACTATTTTAGAGTCAGTCTTTATTTCCTTATGTCTTATTTTCTTTGCTTCTTCTTTGACATGTAAATATTGTGAAGCAATTTGGTTTCATTCAATATTTTTTCTAAGTGTTTTTGCATGAGATTACTATGTAGTTTGTCTTTGAAGTTCTAAATTGGTTTCGTATTCCTATATTTAAAATAAGCTTGTCTCAAGTTCATTCTGAAAGACTCTATTATTGCTTTCCTTTCCCACATGTTGTAATCCTTTCTCTTATCATTTCTGAATTTTTTAAATCTTTATTGGATACCTTTTAACATTTCACAAAGAACCAGTTTAGAGTCAATTCATTCCTTAGCTAAGAAGGTTATTTTTACTCCTTCTAAATGATAATGAAGGATAAACTATTATTAATAGAAATTTATTTTATTTGAACACTTTGGACACCTCATATCATGTATTACTGGTGAATAAATATCAGTTGAGAAATCGGATCATCCTTTGGGAGTTTGTTTTCACATGTCTTGTTTCTGACTTGCTGCTTTTCAGAGTTTCTGTCTTAGACTTTTTGCCATTGTAATCAAAGGTATCTGCTCTTCACTAGTTTAGGTTTATTTTGTTAAAAATTTTAAAATCTTTTGATCAGGTTATATATAACTACCAGATTGGACGACATTAACAGCTGCTTTTAAAAATAATGAATCATCCTTTATCACATTTTCTCTTCTGTAATCTCTGTGAAGTGAATGCTATTACTTTTGATTCTATCCTAGAAATGTTTTATGTTTTGTAAATATTTATTTTATGTGTTCTTTTGGTGATTTCCTGTACCTTATTTCTAAGGTCATTTATTTGATTTTTAGCCTCTGACATTCCCTTTTGAAGCCTAGTATTGCATTTTAAAGCCAAAAAACTATACTGAAGCTTAAGGAAGTTTGTGTTTTTCTCATTTTTTTTGCATTGTTTCCTAGTCTCTTATTAAGCCTTTACTCTATAAATCGCTCTTTTAGATGTGTAACACTGTAGCATTTACTAGGAGAAATTACAAAAGTTCGATGGCCTCCCAGGACTTTTATCATCATACATGAATATGAGTGAATTCCTCCAGCTGGCATTCAGTACATTATGCCAAAGAATTAAACTCTCCTTGATAATTACCTAGGGGATTTTATTGTCTAAATTTAACAGACATAGATTGCATCGTGTGTTGTGGTGCTTTGATAGCTTGTTAAGACTTATAGTACTAAATTTGAGTGGACTTGTACTACTGTCAGATACTCAAAATCAGGAGCACCTCAGTGCATCTGTACAACTTAGATAAGGGCAAAATCACAATTGCCATGCTCAAATCTGTTCTCTGTCAAGTATAAATAAAACTCTTATATAGGCATTAAATATTGGTTGTTCTGAGGTTATCTTTGCACCAAGTTCTAATCATCTGAACCATGATGACAAGAAGTGTTTGGCTAGCAAGTTCCCAAATGTGTGCCAAGTTTGTTATATCTATTTTCTTGGAATTAGGATAGCATGTATTAAGCATTTCCTATTGAGAGAGCCCTAAAGATAAGTTAAGGGTCCAAAATTGCAAGGTCCCAGGAGTTGTCTGTGTCTACCTTGGTTATAATGTCTGTGAATGGGTAAGTAACTTTATGGGTGTGCGGTGGACTCAATAATAGGTGGAAAGTCAGTTACTAATCCTATCCTCAGGTAAGAATACCAGGATACTGCCAGCTGTTAGCTCTATCTCTTGCATCCAATTCACGTTTTATTGCCTCCAGTTCATATATCATAAGAATTCCTATTGGAGTACCAAAAGGTCCAATCTAACCCATCTTCCAAATGTTTGCAGAGTAAAGTTCAATAGCAAAGATGTCTTCAGCCAGGCTGCATGTCACATGGCCAGATATAGCATTTTCTTTCTATGTTGTTCTTAATGGTTTACAGTAACTATTGTCTTGTCAATAATTTCTAATCCGACCCCCATCTGAGCTTCCCTCCCAATCTGAAATGATGAGTATGCAACAAGATTTTGTGTTTAATCTCAGTTTTTGCTTTAAATTTTTACCTTGCTCACAGAATGATTCTTAAGGGTATTGTGATTTTGATGATCTTTGTTCTGTTCCATGTGTGATGCTTTAAGTAATTTGACTGATAAAATATTTAGATGATGAGAGTTGACAAAAGATTTTGCATATTCTAGATACCTCATACATTAAAGAAAAAGTGCTTGGGGAATCTAAACACAGCTTCTAGGTTCAAAACATGTGATATAACCCTTTAGCCATTCTCTCTAATGCCTGTTTTAGTCTCCTTAACACCAAAGAATGACCGCACAGCAGAGCCTGGCAAGCAACCCAAGTCATATGAGATATGCCAAAAATAGTAACAATAATAGAACTCATTCCTGTGACCTGAACAAATGTTTTGAGGCTCTTTATGTTCCTGGAGCGAGCAGAGCCCTTAGACTATAATAACATGTAAGACATATGGAGATGTTACTGGCACCTACTCCAGTAAATGGACAAACAAGTGGAAGACAAGTGAAACAATATCAAATAATTCATCTATTTCAAGGAGATAGAAAGGGTGCACAAATTTGGACAAAGTGTATATATTGTTGCTATATACTTGAAGAGATGTAGCCCACTGCCAGCAATTTCTATCTTCGTTTTCTACGGACCAACATCCACATACAAACAAAATGAAATTGAGAAATTCTACATGGAACTGGAGGAGTTCTATGAAAAAGATCACACCTTCTATAAGATCATAGTAGGTGATTTTAATGCCAAGATAGGACCGAGAAGATCGGTCGAAGAACTCCACATCAGGACCCATGACCTAGAATAGAACGAACAGGTTGAGAGACTATCTGAGTTCATCATGTCCACCAAGACCATTCATGGGAACTCACAGTTCCAGAAGACTAAAAGCGAAATGTTGGACATGGGAATCTCCTGGTGGACAACTCCATAATGAAATTGACCACATCATCTTAAATCGAAGGTTTAGCCTGATTGAAATGGCTGTTGTACCAAAATTTGAAATAGGATCAGACCACCGTCTCCTTCATGCAAAATTCTACTTCAAGCAACGGGGAGAAACAGGTGCAAAGTTTAAGAAGACAACTCCCAAAATGACCACCAACTGGGAACTCTTTGGCACCATTGTGCCAACATGGGAAGATACCATCATTGACAACATCGATGAAGAATACAACCAACTGGTACAGCACCTCCATGATTGTGCAAGGAATCCAGAGAGAAAAATCACAAAAAGGAAGCCTGTCTTCAAAAACTCTAGAGATCATTCGTCAGTGTGGAAAGACAAGAGCCTCAGGCCACCAAATGCTAACATCCAAGCTCACAAAGCAGTGCAGAGAAGCGATAAAGGAAGACCTCAAAGAGAGAAGAGCAGAACTACTGAAAGATGCAGCAGAAGCCGGGAAAAACATTCGCAACAACCGCCTGTCCTTCACAAACTATAAGACTGAACTGACTGCCCTCTGATGTCCTGATAGATCTATCACATCTTCCAGAAAGGGTAATGGATAACAATATCCATGACTTCTACTCAGATCTCTTTAATTTGTACGTCCACCTGCCCACATACCAAATTCCGCATGATGGATCTGTCGTTCCCAATGTTCTCCCTTCTGAAATCCGACTTGCCCTTTCGTTCATAGAGAAGGGAAAAGCACCAGGCCCAGAAAAAAATCAGACCCGAACACCTGAAGTATCTGCTGTCGGTACTCATCAATATACTGGCTCGGCTACCTGTCTGACTGTAAGGTGCCCTCCCAATGAAAAAACTCCCTTCTTGACAGTTCCACTGTTCAAGAAGGGAGACATTCACGACATTGGCAACTATTGCCCCATCTTCCTGTTCTTCATCATCTAGAAGCTATTCACTTGAGTCATCCTGAACAAGATTGGCAGAATATTAGATGAAGGACAACCATGCGAGCAAAGTGGCTTCCGAAAGGATTCAGTACAATCAATCACATCCACATGGTCACCAAGCTCATTGGGTTTGTAGAGAGTTCAAAAATGCCTCTCCGTCTCAGGTTCATTGATTTAAAGAAAACCTTTGATTCTGTTGAGACCGAAGCAGTTATCAACGCCTAGCCAAACAGGGTGTTCAAACCCAATACACCAAGATCCTTCATGAGCTGTATTATGGATTCACCACCAGGATCTCACCATTCTACAAGGAAGTGATCATTGATGTGAAAAGAGGGGTTCTGCAGGGTGATACCATTTCACCAAAACTCTTCTCTGCCACCTCGAGAACATCATGAAACTTTTAGAATGGGAAGGAATGGGAGTGAAGTTAGACGGTCAGCGACTACACCACCTCCATTTTGCTGATGACAACATTCTAATAACACCAAACAGGAGACAAGTGGAAAAAATGCTGGCTGACTTTGATCAAGAATGTGGAAAGATAGGTCTACAGCTGAATCTCAACAAAACTATGTTCATGAAAAATGAACTAGTTCCAGAGGCCCCATTTACTTTCAATGGAACAAATAACTCTGAATGCAGCAGTTATGTGTACCTAGGTCAAGAAGTCAACATGATGAACGACCTATGACCTGAGCTGCACAGGAGGAAAAGAGCGGCATGGAATGCCTTCAAAAGCATCAAAGAAATAGCTAAAAGGACAAAAACCTCCGGCTCAGGGCACATCTCTTTGACTCCACTGTTCTCCCTGCATTAACATTGCCTCAGAGACCTGGACCCTACAAGAGCAGAATGAGAACGCTATTTGGGTCTCCCAAATAGGAATCAAAATAGCTATGCTTGGAATATCACACTTCACTCAAGTGAGAAATGGAATCCCGATTTCCCACCTCTGTTGTCATTCCAGAGTCAGGGATGCTGTCTTGTTTGCTAAGGCATCAATAATCAGATGGGCTGGACAGGTAATGCGATTTGGAGACAACCTCTTGAGTTGAGCCATTACGACTGGATCCCATGGGATGTCATAAGATCACATGGCCACCCACCGACAAGATGGGCAGACTTCTTCGTCAAGACCCTGAACGAACGTTTTGGGGCTCTTTGTGGTCCTGAAGCAAGTCAATGCCATTGGACTACACTGGCACACGATAGGGTCAAATGGAAATGTTACTGGTGCCCGCTCAGGGAAATAGATGAACAATGGGATGTCTAGTGATCTAGTGATATTTCAGATGCTAGAAGACATATAGTAATGTAGGTCTTCTCTATCAAGTTTCTTGATAACATGTATAGTAAGGTTGTTAGTTGAGGGTACAAGAAGTGATGAACTATGAAGAAGGTATGGAATAGTATAAAATATTCACTTAAATTAAGAAACTTGTCCAGCATTTTGAGCATTTATGATTCATGAAACTGATATTTGTTCACTTTTACTTAAAGGTGATTATCTTGAAAAAATGAAGCAGACAAATATTCATTAAGAAACTAATCACCATTCAATTAGTGCTAACAATAGAGAGAATATATTTAGGTTATATCAAGAGAAATGATTTAGGAGTCAGTGAAATATAGTTAAGATTCTTGGTTTTTTTTTTTTTTTTTTTGGGTCACACCTGGCAATGCTCATTGGTTACTCCTGGTTCTGCACTAAGGAATTACACCTGGCAGTGTTCAGGGGACCATAAAGGATATCAATGATCAAACCCAGGTTGGCCACATGAAGGCAAATGCCCCATCCACTAGACTATCACTCTGGCCCCTATAGTTAAGAGTCTTAGCTCCTAATAACCTGTGACATTGAGAGAGCACAAATTTTGGAACATTTTCCTTCATTTTTAAAAATCAGAGATTTCTTACCAGTTGGGAAGGTTTTATATAATTATGAAAAAAGCCCACTTTAAGTAGGTAAGACTAAAGACCCCGTCTATTATTAATAATTAGCAAATCATAAATAATACTTCTTAAATTAAGTACATTAATAATTATAATGGTAAATATAATTATATGACTACTATACTTGCTTTTTTAAGTAAGAAATTCAGTATTTTCAAAACTTCCACTATCTGTGTTTTTGGCTTTCCAGGGTATATTCCCAGGAGTGGTATGGCTGGGTCAAATGAGAGCTCAGATTGTAGTCTTTGGAGGAATGTCCATATTGTTTCCTAAAAAGGGCTGTACCAGTCGACATTCTCACCTATAATGGATAACAGCCCCCTTTTCCCCTCATCGCGCCAACACTTGTTCTTGCTCTTTGTTCTATGTGCCAGTCTTTGTGGTATGAGATGATACCCTCATTGTTGTTTTGATTTGCATATCTCTGATGATTAATGATGACAAGCATTTTTTCATATGCTTTTTGGCCATTTGAATTTCTTCCTTGTCAAAGTTTCTGTTCATTTCATCTCCCCCTTTTTGATGGGGTGGGTTTTCTCCTCTTGTAAAGTTCTACCAGTGCCTGATACATCCTGAGTGTTAACCCCTTATCAGATGGGTATTGGGTGAATATTCTTTCCCATTCTGTGACTGTCTTTGTATCTTGGTCACTGTTTCTTTTGAGATGAAGAAGCTTTTTAGTTTCATGTAGTCCCATAGATTTATCTTTGCTTTATTAATGGTGTTTCATCTTTGAAGATGACTTTAGCTTCAACGTCAAGGAGGATTTTTCCTATATTTTCTTCGACATACTTTACAGATTCAGGTCTGATATTGAAGTCTTTAAACATTTTGATATGATTTTTGTGTATAAGGTTAGAGGTTGTAAGTAATTCATTTTTTTACATGTAGATGCCCAGTTTGCCCACCACCACATGTTGATGAGGCTTTCCATAGTCATTTAGTACTTTTTGATCCTTTATTGAAGAATAAATGATCATGTATGAGAGGCTGGGTGTCAGAATACTCAACTCTATTCTATAGGTCCTGGGTCTGTTTTTATTCTAATACCATGCTGTTTTAATTACAACTGCTTTGTAGCACAGTTTGAAGTTGGGAAAGGTGACGCCTCCCGTGTTCTTTTTCCCAAGGATTGATTTAGCTATTCATGGGGGTTTATTATTCCATATAAATTTCATAGTCTTTGGTTAATTTCTTTGAAGAATATCATGGGTATTCTTATAGGAACTGCATTGACTCTATATAAAGTTCTAAGGAGTATTACATTTTTACAACGTTGATATTCCCAATCCATGAGCAAGGAATGTGTTTCCATTTCCTTGTGTCCTCTTTTATTTCTTGAACTAATGTTTTTTTTTTAGTTCTCTTTGTAGAGATCCTTTACTTTCTTTGTCATACTGATTCCTAGGTATTTGATTTTCAGTATCACAATAGCCAGAATCTGGCAACAACCATATTGTCTGAGAACTCATTACTGGATAAAGAAACTTTGGTACATCTATACAATGAAATATTATGCAGTTGTTAGGAAAAATAAAGTCATGAAACCGTTTTCCTCAAAAACAATATTTTCCATAAATTCATTTGTATATGTATAAGTATGTACACTATATATGCATATATACCTTTGGGGAGTCACATCTGGCTGTTCACAGGGCTTAATCCTCACTCAGTGTTTAGGAACTATTTGCAGTTCTGGGGATCAGACCAGAGATGGCTTCATGTAAGGTAAGTATGTAAACTTACCTTTCACTATCTCTCTTTCCTCCAATATACCTTTAAGCACAAAAAATGTTTGCTTTTCTTATAATTAGTTTTAACATAGATTTTCTTTAAAATAATGGATAGCTGCTAAATTGTAATAGGCATTAAAAACTACAAAATCTCAAGTTTTGATTTATGTATTCAAGCCACTATCATCATTAATATAATTAACTTACTCAAACCACTTAAAATATTCTTGAGTCCATCTATAATCAGTTTCTTCAAATTGCTTACATCAGCCCAAGTTTTAATTTTTAATAAATGCAATTTGGAAATTATATAAATGTATTATCATCTTACCTCTGGTTCTTCTGTGTAGTTATTGTTTTGAGATATTTATAGTCTTTTTATAGCAACAGTTTATTTCTTCTTATTGCTAAGCAGTGTATTGTATTTATATAGCCTCATATATGTACATGAGGATGTACTATCAGACATGGGCCAGAGCTGCTACTTGCTCTCCCTGTGCCCAGCCGCTCATGAGGCGCCTGGGAAGCATGGCGGGTTCTAGCCCTGTCCTGCCACCCCAGCAGAGCCTCACAACAAGCCAGGTGACCCCCCTACTACATGGGGGCCGCCATTTTCCACATCCAGACTTCCCTTCGTCACAACTTCACCCAGCAGACCAGACTATCACATCACAGCCCGGCTCACGCAGCTGCTTGTGGCCATGCAGTTCATCAATAAATGCTTTATTTAGAGGTGATTACAACAGTATGCAACCGCACGGCAAGCCTGGCAAGCTGCTCGTGTCATATTTGATATGCCAAATACCAGTAACATTTATATTAGGTCATTCCCATGACCTAATATAATGGTTTGAGGCTCTTTATGTTCCTGGAGCAAGCGGATGCCTTTGGGTTCTACTAGCATGAGACAGGACATATGGAGATATTACTGGTGCCCGCTCTAGCAAATAGATGATGAACGGGAAGATAGTGATAGTGATAGTTATGTACATGTGGATTATTTCCCTGTTTGCCTATTTTTTGGTATTTGCATGATTCCAGTGTGTACTGATCTCAAGTAGACCTTCTTTAAGCATGCATGTGCAATGCAAGAGTAACATACATTTTTGTTTAGTTTTAGTAAGTGCCCAAGATCAAAGTGCTGCTTTCACAGTGTTTCTCAACTTTTCCTAACTATAGTTTCCTTCTGATCTTATTTCCATTCTATGGACCTCTGCTGTGGTACCTTATTATGTGATTTTCCCCAGTGGTACTCAGGCCTAGAGGGTCCCTTATGAAGTCCAGGTTGGGAAACACTACTGCAAAGAAAGGGCAAACACAATTTTAAATATTGCCTTGCAGTATCATAACGGTTTGGGTTGTTCTTCATTTGCACACCACTTTAGCTAAGTTGAAAAAAATGTGCAAGAGTTGCATGCTAATTCATAAAACTATAAATGTATGGGGCAAGGAGATGACAAGATGGTTATAGGACACATTTAATAAGCCCCTGGAGTAGAATTTGATACCCTTCAGTGCAAGACGTCTTGATCATCAACAGGTATAGCTCTTTGACCCACAAGGCCTGAGAGGCTTTGTATCCTAAGGCCCTGAACTGAACCAACCATTTGGTTATGTAAGATTATCAACTGATGGGGCTAGAACAACATTATAATAGGTTGGACATGCGTCTTGCATAAAGCTAACTCAATTTTGATCCCTGGGCCCCCCATATGGTTCTCTGAGCCTGTCAGAAGTTATCCCAAAGCACAGAGACAGGAATAATCCCTAATTATCTCCAGGTTTGACCTAAAACAAAATAAAAAATAAAGTCCTTAGTGAGGTTCTAAGTCCTTCTGAGCACTACTTGGAATGAGAATTTTAGAAAAATGAATAAGTAAATATTGTGTTATAAATGAACTGATTTCAAACATACTGACTAAATGAAATATGTATTAAAATGCACTTCACTTATAAATTTATAAATGCTTTGACATATTTCAAGTCCCAATAAGCTAAGGGAGATTTGAAAGATAATACCAGAAGTAGAATTATTCAAACAAATACCACTAGTTTAATGGAATTAATCATCACATTCTTCAATTGATGTCTGCATGTCTAGGACAGCGTGAAGATAAAATTAACTGGAATTAGGAATTTTTTCAAGTAAGAAATAAGGGCATGAATACAAAAAATAGAATGTAAAATTCTTTCCGTGGAGGAATGTAGAGCAAGAGATGGCCATAATTTAGGTGTGAAAGGAAGTCTGAGAAATAGAGAAAGTTGGATAGTAAGGACTATTCATATTCCGGGATGACTAGAAACACAAGGGGAAATTTTCTTCTTTGATGGAATGTGTATCTTAAGCACTTTGGAATCTAGTAGACAGAAATGTTAAAAAGGACACTGTTTTTGAAGGTTACAAAGTTGAGTTGGACCATTAAAATATAATAAATTAAGAATAGGTGCTATATTGACAACTGCATCATTAAAATGAAATCATTCCCTAACTCAGAATTGGGAGGGAATATATTCAAAGAAATGTTCTTTCTTTTTGAGTTTTTGTAATCTTTAAACTTTCAAATCAGCCAAAAAGGGAAAAACAAGTTTTCAGTATCAGTGGCAAAAAACCAAAAGGAATATCTAAAAGGACACAGACACTGGCAGAAGTTGGCCGCAGTGGGATTTAGCATCTCTTTACGTTCTGAGTCATTCTTCTTCCCAGTGCCACATGGAAAGTGGGCATGCAGTGACACCACAACGAGAGGTCATTTCATACCCAGAGAACCCTCTCATTAACTTTCAATTATTTTGCTAGTTTGAGAAACCACACAGTACTTCTGTGTTTCTTACATTCCTAACACATGTAGGTGGTTAATGTCTCTTCACATATGTTTCACAGCAGGACCAAGACTATCAAAAACACTCTGAGCTAAAGTTCTTTTTCAATAGAGCATGCAAATGTGACCCCTGGTGGGTGGCATTTCTACAGACAAGATAAGAATCACTTCCTCAAGCCCAGTACCTAAAGTAGGGGACAGTCTAAGAACACTTACTTATTAACATCTTAGCAAGAAAATGCACAATGCTTGCCTACAAGTGTGATGTCTACATGAATGCATGACCTGGGTGGAGAGAGTGAGGTGAGAGAGAGAGAAGAGAGAGAGAGAGAGAGAGAGAGAGAAGAATGATATGGATGATATGGACTTGCTTCCTAGATATTTAGTACCATAAAATTTCGAGTGTAAATATTATCTAGATTAATTCAGTAATGATAACTCCTAGGGATTAGCTAAATTGATAAATACAATACTGAAGAAATTTGCTGAATTTATGAATTTTTGTATATCTGCCTTTAGATCTTCTTATAGTAGGAAAACACTATCATGACAGAACAGGTCTTAGGTAAAGGTTGCTTTCTTGGGCAGGACAAAAGGCAGAATGTATTTTACATTTAGAGGAATCGTCTCTCCACTTCATCTCCCACAAATCGAACCCCAATCTAGTAGGAAATAGCCAGCTATGAGTCAGCACACCATTTATTTTAAACAACTAACAATGAGGAATAAAGAAATTGGCTTAAAGTGGAAAATAAAACCTTTTTTATGCCAAAGTGTGATTTCCACACTTCAACTCATGTTTCTTTGTCAACACTACAAATGGTCTAAAAGAATATCTAGGAGTTATTCCTGAGTGAATGAGCCAGGAGTAAAGACTGAGGTTTATCAGGTATGGAACCTAAACAAAAGAAACAGAACAAAACAAAAACAACAATTTGTATATGTGCATTAAGGGTAAGTAGAGTGACTAGAGTGACGGGTCTAGCACCTCCATGCTCTAAAGAATGTGGTAAAAATATGTGTTGCTGGAAAGGAAGGTGAGTGAAGGTTGAATAAATTCCTCTGCATTATGGGAAGGAAAGAAGAGATAGTTGAAAAACAGTGGGGGTAGGTGTCAGGGATGCTGCCAGGGTCCCCAACAGTGCCGGGAAGCGAGCTCCCTTCTACCTCCGAAGCCGGTGGGGAATGGATGAAGACTCAGGAATCCAATGCAGTTTTAAAAGGCTTTACTTATCACAGGTTCAGGCATAAAAATCCACAATAAGAAAAACCCTGTGCTTAGGATTCCTGGTTCTCAGACCAAATCGTGTAGGCCAAAATGGTGGCCACCACATGTAAAGGCCCTGTAAAAGAGGAGACAAAGACAACACTCCCAAGAAGGGTGCGAGCTCACAGAGAGAGCCCAAAAAAAGAGAGTTTGGAGAGAGGAAGCAGGCTAGTTTTATACCCCTGCAACTCAGACCTCCCTCCCACTATTATGGAAAGCAGGGAGGGTCAAATGCCCTCAAGTAATTTCTCCCAGCACCTCACCTAGGCCCTTTTATATGCTAATGTCTTGAGCCAAGATCTACCTGGAATTGCCTTTATAGGGTAGAGAAGGGGTTTCGAAGATGGTTTGTCTCTGTACCAAAGTCTAATACTAGTACCAGTTAAATATTTCTCTAAGCCTTCACAAGTCTTGTCTACTTCACGATAGTTTTGTGTTTTAGTTGCCTTTGAGATATCAGGGAGCCATGCTTGCTTGCTTGGAGGCAAACAGCATTTCTCTCTGGTCTAATTAATAAGGGATCCAACGTGGCCAGGCAAATATGCTTGTAAGATCTAGCTAGTCCCACGATGATTGTGGTAGCATGAGAGAATATTTATACCAGCTAGTACAGAATACATGGTCAGATAAACTGCCACATTTAGACTACCCCCCTATCTACAAAGTGATTTGCAGGCAGATGCAGAGGCTCTTAGAGGAGTCATGCAACAGGTAGGGGCTAAGGGGTCTCAGGTACAAAGGGTAGTGATAAGGTATAAGAGCTAAATATCTAAAACACAGAATCAACAAAACTGAAAAACAAAGACCAAGACTTTAATTACAAGACTGAGAAAGTGCCTGGCTCTTTGGGGCATGGAAGTGGAACTGTTGATGCATTGATAACGAAATTTTGGATGTAAAAATGCCAACTATGAATGCTTTTTTTTGAGAGACAGACATGCGGCAGAGCTGCTACTGGCTCTCACTGTGCCCAGCCGCTCATGAGGCACCCAGGAGGGATGGCAGGTTCTATCCCTGGCCCGGCACCCCAGAAGAGCCTCACAACAAACCAGATGACCCCCCACTCCACGAGGACCTCCATTTTCCACATCCGGACTTCCCCCTCGTCAGAACTCCACCCAGCAAACCAGCCTATCACAGCCCAGCTTCTCACGGCCGCAAGCGGCTACGCGGTTCATCAATAAATGCTGGATTTTGAGATGACTACAAGAGTATGCTACCCGACCGGCAGAGCCTGGCAAGCTACCCGTGTTATATTTGATATGCCAGATACCAGTAACAATTATAGACCTCATTCCCATGACCTGATGGAATGGTTTGAGGTTCTTTATGTTCCTGGAGCAAGCAGGTGCCCTTGGGCTCTACTTGCATTAGACAGGTCATATGGAGATGTTACTGGTGCCCGCTCGAAGCAAATCAATGATGAAAGGGGAGGAGAGTGATACAGTGATGAATGCTTTTGCAATTCACAGTGCTTTAATGCAATAAATTGTGGGGAAAAAACTCTGCCTTGAGAGATAAAGTAACTTTGGCAATGCATGTTAATTTTTCAGAGAAATGTGAAGGGCAAAGTATCCTTACCTTAGATTCTTTCCATCCCTGTAAGGGTACTCTGTGGCTGAAGACATTGGGTACGCTGGAAAACATGATGTCCTTTTGCTGCAAAGGGTGCAGAGAGGGTTTTGAAGAATGACATGCAGAAAAGATTTCAGAGAGAAACTTATTAGGATGCAGAGGTCACCTAGAACACTTATATCTAAAGATAAGAATTTCTATTCCTGCTTTATTTGTATATATTTGGTAGAGACAGTGAAGATAAAAACACGTATCTCTACAGGCAAGTAGTGTTACTTATCTGCCAAAATATGATTAACTTATGCTTTACTCACCCACTCACATAATATCTGACTTCAAAATATGAGCTATGGAAGAAGCTGGGAAATTATTATACCACACCTGTCATGAAAATCTAAGTGATTTTGCATGTTCTACTTATGATGTTGTTTGCATAATTCTTCCCAAGAATATGATAATTTTTTAAAAAGTGAGCTGTTGTAAGCATTCAGAAAATAGAATAAATGAAATAATTGTATGTCGTGTTTTAGAAAACATGGAAATCAATTTTATTCCAGTAATTAAATGATGTTTCTCTTACATTCAAATTTTATAGGAATCTGGTTGTAATTTTATTTGCTCCTTCTATTTATATTAACAAAGAGGAAAATGGAAACAGCTAACACAAACAAAACCCTAGTAATTCAACAGTAACCATTTACTACTCAAGGGAAATTGTATTTTTGAATCACTGCTTGCTAATTTCTGAAAAAAAATTATGAAAATGGTAGAATTTTTACCTTAGGTGAGAGAAAATATTTACTGTGGTCTAAGTTGGTTTAACTTAGTTGGCTTAACTTAATACCTTTGGGCAGGTGCCAGAGTGATAACAACAGGTAGGTCATTTGCCTTATTTGCATCTGAACTGGCTTTGATCCCCAACTTAATATATGGGTCCTTGAACACCACCAGAAGTGATCTCTGAGTCTGAGCCAGGGATATAAACAACTGCCTAGTGAAGTCCCCCAAAACAAAACACACACACACACACACACACACACACACACACCCACACACACACACACCACCACCACCACCACCACCACCACCAACAACAACAACAACAGCAACAACAACAATAAACAATAACAATGCCTCTGGGATAGACAGAGACATCTGCTTTTTAGAAAAATTTCTCCTAGGAAATAAGAAAAGAATATTTCCATTTGTGGATATTGACTAAAGGTTCTATTTTTAGACACTAGTTTCATATATCAGCATTGTCTGACTTTGTTTTTTTTTTTTTTTTTTGCTTTCTGGGTCACACCAGGCGATGCTCAGGGCTTACTCCTGGCTCTGCACTCAGGAATTACTCCTGGCGGTGCTCAGGGGACCATATGGGATGCTGGGGACTGAACCCGGGTCAGCACAGACCGACCGCTTGCAAGGCAAACGCCCTACCCGCTGGGCTATCGCTCCAGCCCCTGTCTGACATGTTTTAGATAGTTCAGACCAATACAGAATTAAGTATTGAAGTATGATGTGTTACATAATTTTTGCATATCCAGATACTGCTTGACCACCATCTGTACTTCCTGTGTCGCAATTTTCTCTTTTAAGTGTATACAAATTGATGGCGTCCTTTTCCTGCAATGTCCACACCACTGCTTTTGTTCCTTCTGGAGGTGACTGTTATTTGTATCTATGTCTAAGGATTTGTTGTTTAATTGCTTTTGAGTTTTCTAGATATCCCACATAGCGGTGGTATAAGTCTTTTTCTTTATCTCATGAATTTTCCTTAGCATTATTTCATCAATCTATCCATCATATAGCAAAAGGTAATAATTTATCTTTTCATAGGGGTAGCATTGATTGTATGTGTATTTATGTGAGTGTTGAAACTATTTTTTTCTAACTTTTATTTTGATTAAGGTTATGTGGTTCTCAAGGCTGTTATTGATAGTGTCCATGTATATTTTTCTATATACAGCCCTGGGTAAGGCCTAGGACTATATACAGCCCTGGGTAAGGCCTAGGACTGACTTTCCTTTCTTGCAAAGATCAATTCCTCGCTCCAGCCTGAGTCCGTGGCTCCCCAAGAAACCTCGGGTGGTGGGAATCAACTCCCTCACCAAGAGATCAAGTGGACATCAGGTGTGGCCTGACGGCCACCTTGTGCGGCTGGTGGGGCTCAGGCCCACACCAGGGGCTCATCACAGACTTTATCAGTCCTTAGCCTGCCCAGCGGGTCCCATGGCAGAGGTGGCTGGAAGAAGGCGACTATCTCTCTCCCCTTCCGGCCTCCACAAAGTCACCCGTGGGGTCCACCTGCATCAATACCACATGGCTAACCATGTATGAACCTCCATCATTCAGGTATCTCAATGTCCTTCCCTTTCAAACTACCCATATACTCATCCCTGTACATCAGTTACACCCTTTGTTGCTAACTTGCTGTGTATCTCTGTCTTTCATTTAAGAGAGATTGTTCTTCATCTAACCCCTCCTGTGACTAACTTCATCCATCCACTTTGCATGATTTTGTTCTCACAGTGTTGAGAGTATGTCACATGTATACATACCACAATTTATTGGTTTATTCATTCATAGCATTTTGGAATTTTCTGTATCTTGAATTTTGACATTAGTGCTACAATAAACATAGATGTGCATATAACCTTCAAAATTACTATTTTTTCTCTTTTGTGGAGTAGATGCAGAGAGTGTTTTGTTTTTGCTGAGTGGTTGGAAGTTCATTTTATATTTTTTGTAGAGATCACCATATTGCTCTCTTTGGAGACTGACTGGATGGCATTCCCACAAAAAGTTGATGAGGTTTCTTTCTCACAGCAAACCTGCTAAAGCTGGCTGCTTTCAAACATTATGATATGTACCTTTCTCAAGTCATGATATGATACCTACATGTTGTTTTGGCTTACATTCACTGATCATGAGTGACAAGGAACACATTTTTGTAAGCTTATTTGCCATCTACATCCCTTCATTGGGAAAGTACTTATTTCTTTTGTTAGACTTTCTTTTGTTGTTGTTGAAATCAAAAGGCCTTTTCTCCCAAAATAGTACCTCAAAACATCAAATGTCTATTAATTAACTTATCAAGGGAGTTGAAGGAATTATACAGTGAAACTATGAATTCCTGCTAAGAGAAATGGAAGAGGACACCAGGAAAGTCAACTTGTGTTCATGAATCAACATTATAAAACAAACATATTATTCATAGGAGTAAACATATTCAGTAGATTATCCATTTACATTCCAATGAAGTTTGCCAAAGACTTGGAGCTAAATATACTAAAATTTGTATGGAACATAAAACTCCCATTGCTCCCAAAGTAATACTAAGAAGAAATAAAAAATAAATTAAAGCGTATCCTTTGAATAGGTATACAGAACTGTAAAATGGCAGGCATATTCTTAACATTTTTAGGAATCAGGTAGGCTCTTCATTGATTTAAGCTAAAATCATAGTGCTATAATTGCTCCTAACTCAGAATGACTGGTAGATTTGTAGGGCAATTCAACACATGCTTACAGAAGAATAAGCATGTGCAGGAAGAAGATGGCAAAATATAGCAAAATAAGACAGTTCTAGCTAGGAAGTTACGTACCCTTTTTCAGTTTAGGACTTATAGCTTCTAGAACTGTGAAAACGAAATTTTGTGTCCAGTGTTAATTTATTTTTGTCATAAAAATCCTGAAAATGAATGATGATAGTTTGGGGATCTGCGGATGGTTTTGCAAATCCTAATCGTGCTAACCTCTGACAAGTTACCTTCTCTGCTCATTAAATATGGGTCTCAATGGGTTTATTGAAACTGCATAGCTCTACATGAGTTTCTGTTACATTTTCACAAATTGCAGTGGCAGGTTCTCCTGGCAAAGGGAGAAGGAAGTGTAAAAAGCCTAAGCCAGTCTCTTGCGACACTTTAGATGGCTCCATTTTTGTGTCATAAGCCCTAATGTCTTTTGGTCCAAAGTATCATCTTTCCTCACTACCTCACTCCCTCCCCTCACAGCTCCCTCCCTCCCTCTTTCGTTCGTTCCTTTCCTTCCTTCCTTCCTTCCTTCCTTCCTTCTTTCCTTCCTTCCTTCCTTCCTTCCTTCCTTCCTTCCTTCCTTCCTTCCTTCCTTTCTTCATCCCTTTCTTCCTTGCTTCCTTCCTCCCTCCCTCCCTCCTCCCTCCCTCTCTCTTGCTTGCTTTCTTGCTTTCTTGCTTTCTTGCTAGCATTTTCTTTCCTGGGCCTGGAAGTGTTCAGGCCTTACTTCTAGTTCTTTGCTCAGGCAGCACTCCTGGTGTGGTTCGGGAATCATATTTGGTACCAGCATCAAAACCCAAGTCAGCCATGTGCAAGAAACGATATAGTACTACTTGCTGTACTATATCTCTGTTTCAGCACTGTTTCTATTTTTAAAAAGAATACACATTTTTAACTTACTAGCAAACTTTTTTTCCACAAAGCAATCTATTTTGCACAATATTTACTGGATCAGTTAGGAACGTCCAGGGAAGGGAATAAAATACTTATTTGTAATGCACCTGGGAAAACAGGTTGGTCAGATATGGGAAAGGTAGACTAAAAGAAGAGGAACAGTTTTTTGTCTTCTTTTGTCCCCATATTTTATTTTTCTTTAAGTCCGGAAAGCTCTTTTTTGTTGGGCATCTTCCTAAGAATTTTGGAGAAATGACAGACTACTTGTTCACAAAGCCTCATAGCCAGCCTGAAGCAACCATTATGCATTCTCAACATTGATTTTAGGAAGAAGCATTGGGTCTGTGAGGCTTGAGAGTCTGGGGTTTATCTGACTGACTTCATGATCTGACTGTGGGGCATGAATGTTCTTCTGAATTCCGTTGTTGTTTTAAATCCTGCTCACTCTTTAATGCTCAGTTAATTTACTTACCTCATTCACTCATACAATTTTCCAGAGAGCTCCAGCTCTCTTTGATTTACCAATTTATAAAATCTCAATATATATTTAAAATTTTAAACCACAATTTGTATTTCTCTAAAATGAGACTATATGTTTACTTGACTAGAGTATTCTAAATAGATATCCAGTACACAGTAAGTGCTTTGTTTTCTGATTAAAAAAAGGAATTGTACACAATGTTTCTTGTATTTATCATTTAATATGTCAGAATCCAGAGACAATCTAAAAGTAATGAAATAACTAAACCAAATGCCTTATATATACATATATATAATATATATATATCAAAGGCATATACATATATATGAAAAAAGTGATATCAATGATAGTAGAGAGTAGCAGTCAGAGAAAAGAATCAATTATAATTTGAGGATTAATTTTTCCCTTTAATATTAATTTTGGAAGCAATAAATGAAAATTTTCCTTTGATTTTTTTATTTTTTAGAACTTAAATTTAACTCCTTTAAAATTTAATGTTATAAAATGTAAATATTTGTGATGAATATATATTTTAAAAATTTACAAAGTTCTTCCTCTGTGCAGCAAAAGATAAGCAAGAGCAGTGGGTGAAAATGAAGTAACATGAATTTTTTTTTTGAAAAACACGAATTAATTACCACATAGTTATTTTTGGTCCTAAACATATAGCTTCAGGAAGTGAGGGAAAATGGGGTTGTCAAAAGATGCAGTTTTATGCATATGCCTGATATTTCACAGAGTAGAATCATTCTCAATATTTTCCTAGCAAAATTCTTCTGCAACAGTGAAATATCATAAAAGAAATGGTGCAAGTCATGAAGACTTCCCAAAAAAATAAAGCATTTCTGAAAGAGAATATTCGAGAGGAAATACATTCTGTTTGGAAAATATTGGGAAAAAATGAGGCAATGATTTAATTTTGTAGTTGCATAAGGCAGTAGTTAATAATTGAAGCAAAAGAAATGTTATAGAAGTGTTATACCCATCTATAGCACTTTTTAAAGAATGCTTGAAAAATAAAATATTCACAGTGTCTTTGTTTAAAGCTTTTAGAAATTCCTGAAAGCTGGATTGTACACACAGGTGTCCAGGGTTTTGTGCACGCTCAAGAAAATTCATAATGGACTTAAACTCTTAACTTATATTACCTGGACATATCAGATGGATGAAATGAAGACAAAGCATAGATATCAACTAACGAGGTGGACAGAGGTGTGCCCCTAATGTGACCAAAGAATTCCATAGCAAATCTGGAGTGGCTCTTTTTGTCAACAGTTTTAGGAAATGTCTGTCCAATCATTACATGGACAATAAACTGACTAGGCACAGACTAGTGTAGCATATGACAATGCCAATGTTATGTGTTCTTAAATAACTTATATAATTAATACAACAAACCAGAACAGAACGTCATAAAGCCCAAATGGAGAGCTACCTTATTTCTATCATTACTGTGAAATATTATCACAATGCTGATTTCCTCAATTCACGAATGATTAGTAAATATCTCTTGGTAAAGGTATAAAAAAAATAATACTAAATCAAACAATCAATTCACATGTAGTAGCAAAATAAACAGGTAAATTAGCCACTTTGATAAAACTATATACCTTGTTTGAAGCTCTCAGTGTGCTATGATTTGAGATAACATTTCCTAAAATAGATTTATGGAAATTTTAAGGATAAACATTATAAATATGTTATTTTGGTGACAATGATTGTACACAGGAGTAAAAAGAAAGCCTTGCAGTACAAATATTTTAATATTATTAGAATTTATATTACCTCAACTAAGTTATTATAAATTAATATATGTATTGTAATTGGCAGAAACACATTTCCAAAATATATCTTAATAGATTTTCACTGAAGTAAATAAATACACAGTGTGCTTTAGGAACACGATAAAATTAAATCAAAATCAATAGCTGACTAAATACTGGGAGGTGACAAATCTTTTGGACACCAGACAACAAGCTCATAAATTCAGATATTATACAAAGGGCAAATCAATCCTACATGCTTCCAAAACTGAATCAGGAGGAAAAAGAAAACATGAACAGGACAATTACAAATAAGGAAATTAAAGCAATATTGAGAGTGTCCCTAATACAGAAGCCCATGCCCAGATGGTTTTGCTCTATATCCTATTCAATATTTATGTTTCCCTATAACCACCATTTTCAATCCTTTTCCATAAGCAGAAATATAGAACTTTATATAAAATTATGGCAAAATGTAGCCTTATTAACAGACATACATAAAAGCAAATAGACATATGACAGTAAATAAATAAATACAAAACCAACTTTAATTCTTAATACATAAACAGAGATCCTCAACAAAAAAATATTGGCATATCAAATTCAAAATATATTAATCAATGGGGCAGGAGCGGTAGCCCAGCGGGTAGGGCGCTTGCCTTGCATGTCCACCAGCGGGTAGGGCGTTTGCCTTGCATGTCCACCCTGCAGCAGTCTTTCTTAAATCAAGCTCAGGTATGCCGGTCCAGAGACTTCGCAGACATGGGGCAGAGCTGCTACTGGCTCTCCCTGTGACCAGCCACTCACGAGGCACCCAGGAGGGATGGTGGGTTCTAGCCCTGGCCCACCATCCCAGCAGAGCCTCGCAACAAGCCAGACGACCCCCACTCCATGAGGGCCTCCATTTTCCACATCCGGACTTCTCTCTCATCAGACCTCCACCCAGCAGACCAGCCTATCAGCGCCCGGCTCATCGAAGTTCCACCCAACGGCAGTCTTTCTTAAATCCTTAAATCCAGTTCAGGTATGCTGGTCCAGAGACTAGCAGACATGGGAGCAGAAGCTGCTACTGGCTCTCCCTGTGACCAGCCGCTCACGAGACACCCGAGAGGGATGGTGGGTTCTCGCCTGGCCCACCATCCCAGCAGAGCCTCGCAACAAGCCAGGCGACCCCCCCACTCCATGAGGGCCTCCATTTTCCACATCCGTACTTCTCTCGTCAGAACTCCACCCAGCAGACCAGCCTATCAGCGCCCGGCTCCTTCCACGCGCGCCGCTCAGCGCGGTTCATCAATAAATGCTGGACTTAGAGATGCCTACAATAGTATGCTACCTGCACGGCAGAGCCTGGCAAGCTACCCGTGTTGTATTTCATATATATGCCAAATACCAGTAATAATTATAGTCCTCATTCCGAATGGATTGAGGCTCTTTATGTTCCTGGAGCAAGCAGATGCCTTGGGCTCCTACTAGCATGAGACAGGACATATGGAGATGTTACTGGGGCCCGCTCGAGCAAATCGATGATGAACGGGAAGACAGTGATACAGTGATCAAATTCAAAATATATTAATCAATGGGGCAGGAGCGGTAGCCCAGCGGGTAGGGCGTTTGCCTTTTGCATGTGGCCGGCCTGTGCCAGCCAGGGTTTGATCCCGGCATCCCATATGGTACCCTGAGCACTGCCAGGAGTAATTCCTGAGTGCAGAGCCAGGAGAAGCTCCTGAGCATTGCCGGTGTGACCCAAAAAGAAAAAAAAATATTAATCAAAAAGCATCACCAGATATAATTTATTTAAAGGGCACAAATATGATAAATCAATGACAGTCTTCAGCATACTTTGATGATTCACCTTCTGATAATTCTATTTGCCATTTATTTTTTTTTGGAAGAAGTTCTGTGAAATACATGTGCTATATGCCTGCCTGGGCAGACTGGGTAAGCCAGTGACCCTGCGCACAGTGGAGGAAGGATTGGTGTTACAACACTGTAAACCTGACAAAATTCTATAATAAACACATTTGGAAATAATACTTTCTTGATTAAAAGTAAATAAGTATTTAAAAGGTGAAAATATGATTCAATACCACAAATTAATGAATGCAATAGTACATTACATTGACTAAAGTAAAAACAAATCAGATGATCATGTCCGTAACACAGACAATTTTTATGGCATCAAAACAATTTTCATGATAAATAATTTTTAAAAACACAAGAAAGGGAGGGCAGGATAAAATAAAAGGGATTAAGGAAATTTCCTTGCTGATTTATTAAATATCTGACTCTGGAGAGATATTTGGTTCCTTTCTGAGCATTACCAAGATTGATTCCTGGCCGAAACCAGCCCTGAGTACAGTGTAAGTTCTACAAAAAATTTAAAAAAAGTAAAAATGAACATACGTAAACATTGTAATTGTCATCTATGACAAATTTGTTGTAAAACTATAAGCAAGAATGAATAGCTAAAAGACATATACTAAAATTGGTCCAAGATGAACATATTGTCTCCCATGAGTATAATTCAACACAGTATCAAATATCCTAGTCACTATTAGTCAAGAAAATCAATTAAAATGATTCAAATAATTATTTTCATAGAACTTGATTATATTCTAGCTAATATAATCAGCTAAAATTATTCAGCTAATATAATCAGCTAAAATATAATACAGCTAAAATTATTTAAAATAACATATCAATACAATAAAAAGTCAATTGCATGTTGCATATCTTTTTTTTGTTTGTTTTAGTTTTATGGTCTAATCTGGCATAACTCAGGACTAACTCCTTGTTCTGTGCTCAGGTCACACTCCTGGTGGGTGGGATCCTTTATTATATGCAGTGCCTAGTATTAAACTCTGGTCAACTGTTGTATGTCAATTGCCCTACCCACTGTATTATCTCTCTGGCTCCTGTGGCATTTCTATATGCAAGTAACAATGTAGAAGAAAAAAATAATTCCATTTATAAGAATATAAAATAATTTTATAGAAATAAATATAAAAAAGAAATGGACTAGGCTTATTCACTGAAAACTACAAAACACTTTAAATAATGAGAGGGCCTGAGATATTGTACTGGGGGGTGCATGTAATTGACTTGATCCCCAATATTACTAAGAGTCCACCAAGTACTGCCAAAAGTGGTTACTGAGAATAGAGACAGGAATAATCTCTGACTAGCTAGAATGGGACTCCCTACAAAAAAAAAATAGCAAAAATTAAAAATAGGAGTTACAATAAAGTAGAAAGAAAATGCATGTTCATTGGTTGGAGAAATTCATAACATTAGAAATATTATCCTACCCAAACACATGTCTAAATTATACTTCTATCGCCATTATCAGAGAAAAAATATTATGAATGTACTGTGCATTAAAATAATCTATATTTTGTTTGCTTTTTGTCAACAAATGATTGTGTTCAGAGTTTACATTTTGCTCTATGATTAAAGTCATGGTAGTGCTCAGGAGACCATCTCTAATGCCAGAGATAGCACTACAGACAAGCCACATGCAAGGTGCATTCACTTCATCTTAGGGACCATTTCTACAGCCCCTATCAGCTAATCTATTTAAGAGTCTTACCCTTTATGTCAACCTTAAAAAATATATAATTATATGGCATTTCAATCATATTTCAATAAATATATCTGGCATCAGACTGGGTGTACCATTCTGAATTACTTTTTGATACATGCTGAAATGTGATTTTTAAAATTTCCTTTAACAATTACACTTTATTCCCATCATTTAATATGGAATGTGAAATAAATTTTCTTAGTTCAATCAGGCTAATTTATCTTCTTTACTTTGTGAGATGCTGTTTGTTCCTCTCTTGAGAAACCCTTAAATTCCGTTGGAATTAATATCCTCCCTCAATAAAGCTATTCTTCAAAATCTTTCATTAAAACTATTTTCCATCATTTTCAAGTTTTGTTTGGTTACCTTTAAAGTGAGCACAGTGCCTGTAAGAAGATGAGTGCCACTTCTACTGAAATACAGTATGATCTTCCATCATTGAGACTGGATTTTAATATTCTCATTATGATTGGTATCTAACAGAAAGACAAAGGAGATATATAATCCATGACCTCTACTCAGATATCTTTGATAACCATGTCCACCTGCCCACATACCAAATTCCGCATTTTGGATATGTCATTCCTAACGTTCTACCTTCTGAAATTCAACATGCCATTTCATCGGCAAAGAAACGAACAGCACCTGGCCCAGACAAAGTCACTCTGGAACACCTGAAGAATCTGCTGTCTGTTCTCATCAATACGCTGGCTCGACTCTTCACACACTACCTGTCCAAATGCAAGGTGCTCTCCCAATGGAAACCAGCAGGACAGTTCTACTGTTCAAGAAGGGAGACATCCATGACATTGGCAACTATCACCCCTACTGCCGTTGTCCATCAACTACAAAGCCGTTCACTCGAGTCATCCTGAACAGGATTGGCAGGACATTAGATGAAGGACAACCATGTGAGCAAGCTGGCTTCTGAAAAGGAGACAGCAAAATTGACGATATCCATATGGTAAACAAGCTCATTGAGGTTTGTAGGGAGTCTCATGTTCATTGACTTAAAGAACGCCTTTGATTCTGTGGAGACTGAAGCGGTCATCAAAGCTCTAGCCAAATGGTGTTCAAACCCAATACAACAAGATCCTTCGTGAGCTGTATTACAAATTCACCACTAAGATCTCAGCATTCTATAAGGAAGTGATTATTTATGTAGAAAGAGGGGTTCAGCAGGGTGATAACATTTCACCAAAACTCTTCAACATAACCCTCAAGAACATCTTGCTACAATTAGAATGGGAAGGAATGGGAGTGAAGGTAGACAGTATGCAACTACACCACTTCCGCTTCACTGATGACATTCTAATAACAGCAAATATTAGCCAAGTGGCATAAATGCTGGCTGACTTTGACCGATAATGTGGAAAGAGAGGTATACATCTGAATCTCCATTAAAACAATGTTCATGAAAAATGAACTGGTTCAGATACCCCATTCACTCTCAATGGAACAAACATCTCTGAATGCAGCAGTTATGTGTACCTAGGTCGAGAATTCAACATGAGTAACCAACTAAAACCTGAGCTGCTCAGGAAGAAGAGAGCAGCATGGAATGCCTTCAATACATCAAAGATATAGCTGAAAGGAAAAGACCCTCCTGCTCCGGGAACGTCTCTTTGACTCCACCATTCTCCCTGCATTAACATACTCCTCAGAGACCTGGGCCCTATGAAAGTAGGGATAGAGAATGGTATTCAGGTCTCCCAAAAGAGGAATCAAAAGAGCTATGCTTGGGATATCATGCCTCACTCATTGAGAGAAAGAATCCAGAGTTCCAACCTCCTTCAATGATGGAGAGAGAGACAACATGCTGTGTCATTTTCCAAGGCATCGAAAATCAGATGGGCTGGACATGTTATGTGATTCATAGATGGCTCCTTGAGTAGAGCCATTACTGACTGGATCCCCTGGGATGTCAAAAGATCAAGTGGCCGCCCTCTTACAAGATGGTCAGTCTTCTTTGACAAGTCTCTGAAGGAACGGTTTGAGGGTCTTTGTATTCCTGGAGTAAACAGATGCCATTGGGCTACATTGGCAAGTGATAGGTCAAAAGGCAACATTACGGGCACCTGCTCAAGAAAATTGACGAATAACGGATGTCAAATGATCATCACTTGTGTCATCACAAGTGATGATATGGTATTGGTTAATTAGATTTTTATTTACTTGTGTGTAAACCTATACTTCTGAAAACCTATTTCACTAAACTCTTATTGTTTGGTTTTCTCATGAAAATATCAATTTTTTGGTCTGACAGTTTGCCTGCTCATCTGAAATATATTATAATTCTGTGGACATAAATAAGTAAAAATCAGGTCTGCGAAACTTACTATTGTGTAGACTAATCTATTACAGTGTACTCAGGGTCCAGAGAGTCCACCTACTCTCCATGTATAATGTTTATTTTTAATGTTTTATTTTAGATAGTAACTTGTTGTTTCAAAAATACTGATAATACCTTTTAAATTTTCTTCCTCTGGTCATAGGTGGTACTTTGCATTTAAACTATGTTTTTGCTTTCATTATGTGTGTGTACTTAATGCCTGTTGGCTTAAAAGTCATTGGAAGAAATTCACCAAAATCATGGTGGATTATATTAATGGTGGATTATAGAGATTATAAATAATCTTTATAGTTTTTATGTTTTACTAATCATTGGAAGTTTATACTTACATTTAATTTAAAATATTTTCCAAATTATTTCCAAATAATTTGAAAGTTATCTAAGTTCAAGTAGTACTGGATTTTCTTTATTACTGAATATAATAGCTCTAGGCTCAAGTGGTTTTACATTCTCTAGTCACTAATAAATAGCCAGAGGATTAATGTTTTACTGAAAGCTAGATTATCACCTTCAAAAGAAATGACTTTAAATCAAAATATCGTATGTGTCTTGAGTACAAAGTGAATTTTAAATCAACAACATGTAAAGGATAGATCACTCTCCAACAATCTTGCTGTTTAGGCAATTTGTAATATGTTGTAAACACAAAAACATATTTTTCTCCATGAGTGTATATACTTATATAAGTATAATATGTAGATATATATAAAAATATATATGAAGTATACATAAGGGACTTTTAATTAAAATCAATTATAAGGGACTTTTAATTAACATCAATAAAATGGAAATAAATTGCTCCACCTTTTAATGCTATTTTAAGTATCTTTATATAGTTCCTATATCTTCTTATATAATTTGAATCAAAAATACATGCAGTTGAAGTCAAAAGGAACAAAATAAGGATTATTGGGGACCCAGAGTGGCAGAAAGAAAATCCTGATGAAGAAGCAACTGTCAAAGCCGCCATTGCTAAGAAGTTGCTGGAATTAAAAGTTTGCTTGTTCCTAGATTCAGAAGGGCAGAAAGATGCAGGCTAAAAGAAACCAAAATAAGGTTATTCTATGACAAAACCATCCATAGAGATAGAAACCTGAAGGCAGCAAGATCAAAGAAGGAAATCACAGACCAAAGAGTTTCACTATGATTCACAGCAGGCTTTTCAGATGAAATGCTCCGAGCCCTGAATTCAATGGTGGGATATTGTGAAAAGACTCAATGAAATGAAAGCCTCACCAAGAATTTGTTATTCAGCTAGTCTCACATTCAGATTTGAAGAAAAGGTACACAACTTCATGGACAAGTAACAGCTCAGGAACTTCATAGACTCAAAACCAACTTTAAAAGAACAACTGAAGGAACTACTGTAAGATAAGACAACACCCAAAAGAACAGCAATCTTATTCAAGAAGATGGAACAAAATCCTCTGACAATAATCTCTCTCAATGTTAATGGCCTAAATGCACCAAGTAAGAGACAGAGTGGCAAAATGGATTAAAAACCTGAATACAACATCTGCTGCCTACAAGAAATACATCTGAACAATCAGAACAAACACAGACTCAAAGTCAAAGTTGGGAAACAATTCCCCAAGCAAACAACTCCAAAAAAGCCTGGTGGTCTAATTACGATCTGACAACATAGACTTCAGACTGAAAAAGTCAGAAGGGACAGTGAAGGCCACTTCTTAATAATAAAGGGATATGTAGATGAGGAAGAAATCACACTCCTAAATCTATATGCACCAATGAGAGGACAGCAAAATACTTAAAACAACTGCTAATAGACTTCAAAGAAGACATTGACAGTAACACAATTGTAGTTGAGGCTTCAGCACCACTATATCAAGTCTTGATAGATGACCAAGACTGAAACTCTGCAAGGAAATAATGGTGCAGAAGGAAGAAACAGAAGAAATAGAGCTGGTAGAGATATACAGGGCCTTTCATCCCCAGAAGGACGATTACAGTTTTCTCCAGTGCACTTGGGAACATTCTCCAAGATAGATCATGTACTGAGCCACAGAAATACTTCCATTAAATCAAGAAGATAGAAATTGTGTCAAGTATCCTTTTAGACCATCATGCACCGAAAATGGAAGTTAACCACATACAAAAACAGACAGTCAAGCAAAACACCTGGAAACTAAACAGCTCACTGCTGAACAACCAGTGGGTCATAGAAGAAATCAAAGGGAGAAATCCAAAGATTCCTGAAAACAAACAAAAATGAAGACATAAATTATAAAAACTTGTGGGATATAGCAAAAGCAGTGTAAAGAGGAAAGTTCATAGCTCTGCAAACATTCTTAAGGAAAGAAATGGCCCACATAAATAATCTGACTTGACAGCTCAAAATATTAGAAAAAGACCAACTAAAGGAGCCCAACCCAGGCAGAGAGAAGGAAATAATAAAATTCAGAGAGGAAATCAATGAGCTTGAAGCCCAATAAACAATCAAAAGATTAATGAAACCAAGAGCTGGTTCTTTGAAAAAAATTAATAAAATCAACAAACCACCTGAAATACTTGTACAGAAAGGGAAAGAGAGGACACAAATGAATAGAATCAGAAATGAAAAGTGGTACATCATAACAGAAACTACAGAAATCCAAAATATCACCAGAGATTACTTTGAGAGTCTGTATGGCATAAAACATGAGAACCTGGAAGAAATGGATAAGTTCCTGAAGTCCTATAATGTACCCCAGCTGAAACAAGAGAACCTGCAATACGTGGAATAAGACTATCACCATAGAGGAACTTAAAACAGTAATTAAAAAGTCTGCCAAACACAAAAGCCCAAGTCCAGATGGATTCATTAGTGAATTCTTCCAAACCTTTAAGGACATATTGGCAGTCATTTTCAAGATCTTCCAGGAAACTGAAGAAACAGAAAAGCTCCCAAATAGCTTCTACAAGGCACATGTCACCCTGAAATCCAAAGCTGGCAGAGACAACACACAAAAAAAGGAAAACACAGACTGATCTCCTTGATGAACACAGATGCTAAGATCTTCAATAAAATACTAGCATGCCAGCAGCCCCCCTGTTGCCCCCAGTACAAATGAGGAAGACCTATTTTCTTGCTGGACTTCACTATCACTATCACTATCTTCCCTTACATCATCTATTTGCTAGAGCGGGCCCCAGTAATATCTCCATATGTCCTGTCTCATGCTAGTAGAACCCAAAGGCATCCGCTTGCTCCAGGAACATAAAGAACCTCACACAATTATATTAGATAACAGGAATGACCTAAATATAAATGTTACTGGTATTTGGCATATCAAATACTACACGAGCAGCTTGCCAGGCTTGCGTGTGGGTGGCATACTGTTGAAGTCACCTCCTAAATAAAGCATGTATTGATGAACCGCATGCTGCTGCTCGCTTGCCGGCGAGCCGGGCTGTGATAATCTGGTCTGCTGGGTGGAGTTGTGACGAGAGGGAAGTCTGGATGTGGAAAATGGCGGGCCCAATGGAGTAGGGGAGGGGGTGGTCTGGCTTGTTGTGAGGCTATGCTGGGGTGGCAGGCCAGTGCTAGAGACCACCATGCCTCCGGGTGCCTCAAGAGCAGCTGGGCACAGGGAGAGCAAGTAGCAGCTCTGCCCCATGTCTGAGAATCTCTGGTTCAGCATACCTGGGCCGGATTGAAAAAAAACTGCTGCAGGGTGGCTGTGGATGATCCGGGCTGTGATAGTCTGGTCTTCTGGTTGGAGTTGTGATAAGAGGGAAGTCCGAATGTGGAAAATGGCGGGCCCCATGGAGTAGGGAGGGTGGTCTGGCTTGTTGTGAGATTCTACTGGGGTGGCAGGCCAAGGCTAGAACCCGCCATGTCTCCCGGGGCCTAATGAGCAGCTGGGCACAGGGAGAGCAAGTAGCAGCTCTGCCCCCATGTTTGAGAGTCTCTGGTTCAGCATACCGGGCGGATTGAAAAAAAACTGCTGCAGGGTGGGTGTCAATGATCTGGGCTGTGATAGTCTGGTCTGCTGGGTGGAGTTGTAATATGAGGGTATCGGATGTGGAAAATGGCGGGCCCCATGGAGTAGGGAGGGTGGTCTGGCTTGTTGTGAGGCTCTGCTGGGGTGGCAGGCCAGGTCTAGAGCCACCACTATGCCTCCGGTTGCCTCAGGAGCAGCTGGGCACAGGGAGAGCAAGTAGCAGCTCTGCCCCCATTTCTGAGAGTCTCTGGTTCAACATACCTGGGCCGGATTAAAAAAAACTGCTGTAGGGTGGCTTTGGATGATCCGGGCTGTGACAGTCTGGTCTGCTGGGTGGAGTTG